>PJEM01008404.1:0-83079 GCA_004023845.1 Helogale parvula
GCCCCCCTCCCTCTCTCCGCCTCACCCCTCCAGGACAGTGCTTGTGTTAGGCCCCATCCTCCTGTCTCCACCCCAGCCAAGGCCTGCGTCTTGCCCCATCATAGACGGTCCTGGAGGAAGACCCCTCGTGCGGGCCCTCCTCGAAATCTCAACATCTCTAGTTTGCCAACATCCGCATCAAGACCTTGCAGGTTAGCCCTCCTGTCAAAGACTTAAAAACCATTTTCAGGAGACCTGAGAGTTTCCTGTGTGGTGCAGGCCGCGCTCCCACACCCCCCGGGAGCGGGGAATCCGGCTAACCAGGCTCGTGTTCACAGACGTCAGCCCCGAGGGGAAGGCAGGCCGGGGCTCCTCGGCTCCTGGCAGGGCTGAGCCCGCCGTTCCGCCACTGCCTCTGCCGCTGTCCCTCCTTCCCTAAATGCCGGCGAGCCCTGCTCGAGGCAGGGGGTCTGAGGTGATGGCAAGGGCTCGGAGGTACTGGCCCCACAAGGCACGAGGGTGGGAGGGCAGGATCTCAGCAGACACCCTGTCAAGTGTCCCCCGCTGTACTTGCGGGAATCCAACTAACAGGAGACCCCGCCCATCCAGACACCTGCTGCAGGTGCCATGGCCGCCTCGAGGTGTCCTTCAGTGTCAGTGGAGGACCCCAGCCAGGCCCACCTCGCTTCCAAATCACAGAAGCCCCAGTTCCAATGAATTAAGGCAAAGACAGCCTTCACACAGAGGTTCAAGAATGGCACCGGTCTTGACGACGGCTGGATCCGGAACTCAGAGAAGGTCCTCAGAGCCCTTTCTCACCTGTCCCAGCCACCCATCATCTGGGGGACAATCCCCACCCGAAACCCCAGGTGTTCAGCCTCCTGCACTGGGGCCAGAGGTCTTCTGTCTCCAGGGCCCCCTGGGAAGACTTGGGTTGGCCCTGCCTGGGTCAGGAGGACGGGACAGTCCACCTCGGCCCAGCTGGACAGAGTAGGGGGGTATAAAGAGCAGCTGTCCAGAGTCCCGCAGAGGACAGGACCCCATGGCAGGAAGGCAGCAGTGGAGGACGATGCCCACGCAGACAGTCACGGAGACGTTTGACGCTGACAAGCCTTCCCACAGACATCGCCTCCTGAGATTCCCTGACACCCTTGGGGTAGAGGCAGGCCTGACGCCCCCGAGAAGCCGGACAGCCGCACCCACTGGTCTCCTTCATGACCCATCAGGCTGCTCCTGGAGCAGGCACGGGGCCCGCCCACAGCCCTCCCTTCCCACCAGAGCCCCCACTCCTGGCCCGAGGGCTCTCTCTGGACACAAGCATGTACACAGCCCCCACGTGCGGAAGACACAAGTGCCCGTGAGCAGCCCTCCATCAACGACCAACGGAGAAGCAGAAGAAAGACTTCACCTCTTCACTCGCCTCCGGAGAGGCACATCCCACATGGTCCCCTCGAGGCCCAGTGTCCCACGGGGATGAGCGGGGTGTTCGCGCACCCTGTCTACTGCCCCGCCACCCTGCTGGTGCCTCCCGGACCACCTCCCAGAGAAAGGACTTGCAGCCAAATTCTCATCTCAGGATCTGCTTCTGCAAAATCTTCAATTAAGATGCTTTGTACATACTAACAAGCTGTTGTCAATAAGCAGATATAAGTAAAGTCTATACAATAACTAAATTATATGCCAATGCCCTCAAATCCAGAAGGCAAATGGCAGTGCACTGCTTCCTGCCCCAGGCCCTCAGAGACAGACATCACTAATCGACTGAGGTTCCCCCCCCCTCCTTTTGGAGGCTGTAAGGACAGAGAGGGAGAGCATCTTGATCACTTTGTCATGTCTGCCCCTGGGAGAATGAGGGCAGCAAGTGCCTTGCTGTTTGCCATCCCAGCCAATTGGCTTGCAGAGCCCATAAAGACACTCAACGAACGTCACTGTCAGGTTGTCACCCGTTTCCAAAATGGCTACTTCTTCCTTCCTCCATCGCCTGCCTTGCTAAGACTCCTATGTGTGTAAGTCAATGCCAAGCACTCAGCTCGCCTCCCACTCCACAAAGGAAATAGAGATGCTGAATGCAGAGAGCAGTCGGCACCCACCTGGGTGAGTGGTGCGGCCGAAAATAGGCATGACTCACACTTGGCGGGGGAGGGCCAAACCGCGGTTCCAGCAAGCCCTCCCCCGCCTTAAATGCCACCAAAAGTGTCCAGGGAGGAGAACCGTGCGTCCTGTAGGCACAGCTCTGTGTGTGCGAGCCACGCAGCCACGCAGCCGCCCAGACCCCACTCCCCAAACAGTCACGTGGCCCAGAAGGGCCTTAGGGCTCCACCGCTCATGTTACTGAGTACAGCCAGAACCATCTGGCCAGGCCTGGAGCCCACTCAGAGTCCCTGCATAAATACGGCCCGTCACTTAGGAAAACAGAATTACATTTTCCATAGTGAAGAAATAAGTCTCTAGGGGGTATTTACGAAAATGTATACTCTGCTAAGGGACAGCGTGTTTTTTGCCAACTGGCTGGAACAGGGTCTTTGCACAACATAGAAAAAAAAAAGTGAGTGAAGAAAGGAAAGTCCAGTTAGGTCCATGTTCAAAATAAACAGTCTTTACAGTTACAGAGAGTCCCTGGTTTGCAGCCAGGCTGAGTTCCAGGGCTGTCTTTCCAAGGCAGTCGTTTGGACCCTGACATGTACTTTCCCATAGAAACTATGTCCGTTGGTCATAAAGTTAACCCACAGCCATCTCTTCCACTGATAGTCTATGGAAATGAGTTCCCGCCTTCACATCCCTCTGCAGCGCCTCTGTGAGAAGATAAATTCTGATGTCCAGAGCAGGGCAGGGCAGGGCCAGAGCTGGGGAGAGCTGGGCGATGGGTGACAGCAGCCTCAGGAGTGTGGGAGGGGGCTGTGAGATTTGGTGGCCATTGGCTTTTGGTGCGAATGCAGCACCCCTTGTGCTCCGGCAAGATCTGTGAACTCCCTTAGCCCCGGTCAGCCCACCTCCGAACAGTTCCCACCTTACACTGTTGCTGTCGAGACAGTGAAGTGACAGCAAGGATACGGAGCACAAATTACAGGACTTGGCTTCAAATAAGAGCTTGGGAGAGAAGCTGCAGTTACCTTCATGTGCAAAAGAGAACTTGATTATGAAATCTGAGGATTGCAGGATTTGAGGGAATTCACCAAGTGTTTCCAACAAAAGGCAGGACCACATCATTTTACCCTAAAATGATCCCCATGCCTGGCCCGTGGCCGTCTATACCAAGGATTGGTGGATGGATGGATGGATGGACGGATGGATGGGCAGATAGATGGATACCCAGATGGATGGGTAGATGGATGGATAATGTATAGATGGATGACTGGATGGGTGAGTGGAGGATGAGTAGATGGTTGGATGACAGTGGGATAGACCAACGGATGACTGAATGTATGAAGATCAAACCCATTCTGTCTTCCTTTCCCTCACCACTGCCTCTGGCTTGAGTCCAAGGCCCTCCTCAGGGCCCCACTGCTTAGCACTGCCATAGACTTTGACGCTTTGACCCCCACCCAGTAATTGAAATTCTCTGACTCTAGACTCTGAGGAACCATCTCTTTATACCACCTCTTCCTTAGTCTCCTTCCCTGACTGCTGGCCCCTCAGGTACCATTTCCATGGAGATGTTCTCCATGGCTATCCTTCAACCCACTTCTCCCCCCCTCACCTCTCCGTGGGCATCATTATCCCGTAGGGTCAGCTCTCATTTCCCCACTCTTTTCCAGCCTTGATTTCTTACCTGAGCCACAAAGTCAAGTTTGCTATGCCCAATGGCTATTTTCCTACTGAGGTCTCACTAGTACCCTAAACCCAAAACTAGAATACTCTCCTTTTCTTGTTTCCTTCCCCAAGCAGTCTGTTCTTCCTCTTGGGTCCCCAGCCCCTACCCTTGCAGGCATAAGCTTGAAGCCTCAGAGTCACCATTTCTTCTCTCTGACTCCCCATTTCATCATTTGGGTGACGAGAATGAGCTCTGTCGTGTCTTCATGCCCTCTCAGTCTTACGCCTTCACCGAAACTCAGGACCTGCTCTCTTTCCTGGTCTTTTGAGCTATCATCTGTTATAGTCAGGGGACAAACATCAGCTGCTCCAACAGACAAACCCTCAAGTCACAGTGGCCGGAGTGTCCTCTCTCTCACTGTGTTGGGTGTCCGTTGTGTGCAAACCATTCCGAGATTTAGTGGCTCAAAACAGGAAACGTTCTATTGTCACTCATGATTTGGAGTGTTGACTGGACTCAGTTGGGTGGGTTTTCTGCTCCACACGATGTTGGCTGGGGATGTTGTCATCTAGGGCCTTGGCTGGGCTGGAATGACCAGCATGGCTCCCTCAGGGTCTGGCCCCTTCAGAGGAAGGGGCTGGAGCACTGAAACAGCTGAGCACCTTTCCACGTAGCCCCAAGCACCACCCCTTCTACTTAGTAAGGTCAGCAGGGTAGCTGGACTTCTACCTGGCATCTCAGGGCTCCTCCAATGAGGAGGCATCAGCTGCCAGGCCTGCTTAGGGCTTGGATCCCTACCTCACCATCACTGAGGCCACATTCTGTTGACTCAAGGGAGTCAGAGGACCAGCTTGGGAGGGCACTACACAGGATGTCCCTACACTAACCATCTCATCCCTCGTAGATGGTATTTGGTGGTAGGGCCTTTGAGGGGTGATTAAGTCATGGGGTAGGGCCCTCATGAGTGGGATTCATGCCCTTATAAAAGAGACCCCAGAGAGTTCCCTCCCCTGCCCCACCATGGGTGGGGGGAGACACATCTAGATAAGACAGCTGTCTATGAAGCACAAAGCTCTCATCAAACGCTGAATCTGCCAGTGCCTTGATCTTGGACTTTCCAGCCTCCAGAACTGTGAGGAATAAGTGTCTGTCATTTATAAATCACCCAGACTAGAGTATTTTGTTATAGCTGCTCAAGCAGACCAAAACAGGTCTGGACACAAAGAGGTATGGCTCACTGGGGCCATCTTTGAAGACTAGTGACCACATTCATTCAGGTCACAGTCCTCAGCAGGTCTAGATAACATCATTTGCAACTTGTGGACTTCAAAGCCAGCATGGCAGAGGAAAAGAGAGAAAGGGAGAGAGCTAAAGAAAGGACAATGACTTCTAAATCCCTCTGCACATCAGCCAAGACTAGTCTTATGACCCCAGCATGACTGCAAGGAAAGCTTGGGATTGGAGAGGAGCAGGTGACTATTTGGTAAGCCCTCACGGCCTCTGCCCCATCATCTGTGTCCTCTAAGGATGGTTCCTGTGTCCATGAGCACAAGAGGATCCCATTCACTGTGGCTGGGTGTGTAAACGGTGACAGCCTCTGCTAGAGGCAGTGTGACCTCCCCAACCTCCTGCTTGCTCCTGGCTGGGTGTGGAGATCACAGCATCCATGGGCCCTCCGGCTTTAAGACTCAGTGGGTATGACTAAGTCACAGAAGACGAAGGTTTAGGAGCTTCGGGACACCAGTGTCCTGTCCTCTTTCCAGAGTATTTTGTAGTGTTGGCCAGAATGGAAAGGCACTCATTCCTCTCAAGGGTGGAGGCTGCTGGTGTGTCCCTGCTGGTTCCTGCCCCGTGGAGGAGAACACACAGGATCATTGTGGGAGGCGGAATTGGCCACATTGGGCAAGTTGATTCTTGTAGCCTCTTTACTACACTGTGCCCAGTTCAGGGTGCCATATTAGCACAAAGGTGGAGAAACCAGAGAGAACTCCTAAAACAACAAAACCACTTGACCTATAAGTGAAGGTGGAAGGAATTGGGATTAACTCACCAAATGAACAGGAAATGACTCAGCATCAAACGCCTGTAAGCAGCAAGTCCAGAGTGTGGACATGGGGTCGAATGGACCTGACTTGGGTGGCTGGCTCCATCGCCACCAGCCCCGGGGCCTTAGTCATGTTCACCTCTCTGAACGTCACGTTCCTCGTCTGTAAAGTGGCCAAAGTTGTCATAGCTCCTTCGCTGTGTTCCTGTGACCGTAAAATTAAATCCTACATGCACTGGGCTCATGGTAAGTGATCAGTAAATGTGGGTGGTGCTCTTGCTCTTGATGTGACTATCCTTCTTTCCAACTTTGTTGGAATGACATGGTTATTTCTACAATTAGGTTAATTGAGAGGGAAATCACTAAAAGTCAAGGACCTCAACAGATCCTTAGAGTGGCAGAGCAAACCCTCCCGGCCCAGCCCCTGTCCGCCTCTCCCACATGATCCTACCTCACACCGCACACCCCGTTCCTGATGAAGAACTTAGTCTGAACTGGTTAAGGTTCTTCTGGATGAATCTGGATGGACTGAAGCAAACTGAAGATGTGCTGAAATCCAAGCAACACTAAAGACCCAGAACTCAGGAGGGGCAAGAACCAGGAAGCTCTTGGAGAGGGAAGGCTTTCAGAAGCCTGCCATGTACTCTGGGCTTCAGATTCACATGGGAGACAACCTGGACCCCAGGAGGACAATGGCTGGAGACGGGTGAAGTGTACTTCAGAGAAGGCCCTGCGAAGAGCGAATGGGGCAGAGTCAGTCTCTGGCAATCGGCCTCAGGATAATCCAATCAGCCTCAGGATAATCCAATCGACGCTGCCTGGAGTGAAACACATGCACCACCAAGTGTGAGAGATGATCCTGAGGCTTTTGGCGCGAGCACGTTTTATTTTATTCGGAAAAAAAACCCTGCTGAGTACACCAGACTCTTGGTTTTATGGGGATTACTGCTTAGGAAACCTATAAAATAGGCCTTTACTGTATTACTGTTTGGAGCAAACAGAAGGGGCGGGCACCTGGAAACAGCAAGTCACAAAGGGGCTTCGTGGATTAATGCGGCTTAAGGAGTATGGCCTCAAAGGGAGAGTTGTAGAGCGCGCATTAGAAATGGACGTGTTCTGCGGTATCCAGCGTCCTGAGAGCAAAGGCTTTTAGGGACGAGTCGGGAAATCCAAGTGAGCAAACTGGGCCAGGGGTGAGGGAAGCGGGAGCAGCGGAGGCCGGCCGGCTGGAGAGGACAGGATGGAGCTGACCCGCACCATTCACCCCCCGCCGTGAGGAAATGTGGGCCGGGGCTGGAGGATCTCTGCTTTCAAAGAAAGGTGGGACATTTGGGATTTTTATGAGAATTTTTCGGATTTTTCAATGCAAGTAACTGACTCAAAAGTCGTCAAGCGATGGGACAGCCATGCATAGCATGTCACGGACTGAAGCCCACCCCTGGGCATGTGGCCTCCAGGCCCACTGAGATTGGAGAAACATCTGAATGTACAGCCGTGGGGGTCCCTGCCCTTCGCTCTCCTATCAGCACCGAGAAAGGACCAGGTAACCAGGTTCAGGGGGAAATGGGGAACCGAGAAAGTTAACTACCTCTTCTCCCTGGAACGTGAAAATGGTACTTCAAAGGGTCCTTTTGTGTTAGTAACACATCATTGTGAAAATGCTCAAACATACGGAAAAGGCGAAAGACCCTTACAGTGAATGTCCACATCTCCACCACCCAGACTCCTCCATTAGCAGTTCACTGTATCTGCTTTATCGCTCACCCACCCACCCACCCACCCATCTGTCCGTCCCTCCAGCCACCGTCGGATAGACTCATAATGAGGTTCCTGGTAAATGAGCGGGAATGAGGTCTTGGGACTTGTCCTTCCTCTGTTCTGTACTGAAGGGAAATAGGAGCCCCAGGCCCGTGGTCTTCTAGCTCGTAGCTGCAGGCAGATGCTGGTAGAGGCGGACAGGCAGGAGAGGCATTGGGGTATCTCGACTTCCCCCTCTGTTTCAGGGGGCCCCCAACTGGATAAAAAAGGACCTGCCAGTCATCCGCCTGGGGCCTCAGCTCCTACCTGCCATGCCTGAAATGAATCCAGCATCTCCCAAGGGCCCGAGATCCTGGGCTCCGGAGACACCTCCTCCCCTCTTGGCCTAGAGGGGACAGTGACTTCCCACTCTTGTCCGTGCCTTGGTTGCCTTACCCTTGTGTATTTCACCTCCTCCCTCCCTCCACCACCATGGAAACACTTCCCTGAATCGTGTCCTCTATCTGATATAAGCGACATGGATTCTGTTGTCTTGACTGGATCTGAGCTGAAAGAAGAGGTTAGTCCATCTGTGACCTTCAGTCTTCCAGGAAGCACAGGCCATGACATGAGATGCTGGTTGCGGATAGCACCTGTGGAAGCAGCGGGAAGGGGACAGTACAGGAGACGGCCTCCGAACCACCATCATGGAGGCCATCGGACACCAGCCAGAAAGAAGAGGGTAGCCTGCACCAGCCTTTAGAGGGTCCTGCGCCAGGTAGAAAGGGCCAGGCTCTATCCTCCACTGTGCCCAGAACCTGCCAGGAGCTATAACAAGGAGCAGCCTTGGCCCAGGCACCCCTTTAGGGTCTTAAAGATGCTGAAGCCAGAGGCTTCCCCCACAAACTCACCGGCTTTCCAGCAAGATCTTCCTTGAAGGGAGAGCCAAGTGGTGTGCCGCCACATCCACAACAGCAAGCCCCTCCTTGGTTTTTAATTTTTTTTATATTTATTCATTTTTGAGAAAAGGAGAGACAGAGCATGAGTGGGGGAGGGGCAGAGGGAGAGGAAGACACAGAGGCCAAAGCAGGCTCCAGGCTCTGAGCTGTCAGCACAGAGCCCAATGTGGGGCTCGAACCTACAAATTGTGAGATTGTGACCTGAGCTGAAGTCAGATGCTTAACTCACTGAGACGCCCGGGTGCCTCTCTGTGGACACTTCTAAGCAGTCATCACACTTTGTGGACCCCGCCACCTGCAGACAGGTGTTCGCATCATTTCCAGTTGTGGGCGGCCGTGCCCTGTCTGCTGTCGCAAGGTTTCATTTCTCTGTAACTCGTTCACCATTGTAACGTTTCCTTTGGGGTAATTGTAGATTCAGGCGTAATTGCAAGAAACACTACAAAGAGATGCAAACCTCCTTTACCCAACTGCCATCCGAGGCAGCATCTTGTATGACCATAGAACTGTATCGGAACCAAGAAACGGATCTTGGTGCAATTCATCCACCTTATTCCGATTTATCACTTATGTCTGTACTCATGTGTGTGAGAGAGAGAGTGTGTGCTGAGTTCTGTGCAACTTTTTCGCACGTACAGATTCACGTGACCCCCACCGCACTGAAGGGGCAGACTAGGTCTATCATAGGACCCTTCGGTAGCCTCAGCCCCTTCCCCGGGCCCCTCTGTAACCCTGGCAACCGTCATCTCTGTAAACGTGTCACAGCCATGCTATCTACAGGGGATCTTGCAATTTGTGATGTTTGGAGGCGAACCTCTTTCACGAAGCATAATTCCCTTAAGACCCAGCCTTTTCGTGTGTCAGTGGCTTGTGTGTTTTTATTGCTTGGAAGTAGTTCAAGATATCGATGCGTGAGTCAGTTTAACATTTCACCTTCTGAAGGACACGAAGTTACTCCTAGTTTAGGGATAATACAAACAAAGCTTCTATGAACGTTTGTATACAGATTTTCGTGTGAACACAATCTTTCAAATTTCTGGAAGAAACGCCCAACGGCCAATGGCAGGGCCAAATGGCAAGGGCGTGTTTAGTCTTGTGGGAGACGGCCATTTTCTTTTCCACGGGGCTGTCCCATCTGACATTTCCACCAGCAAGTTTCAGTGACCTGGTTGCTCCTCGTCCCTGCCAGCATTTGATGACATCACAATCTTTTGTTTTAGCTCTTCTCACAGGTGGGAATATCTCATTGTGGTTTTCTGTTGCATTTGCCTCACGACTAATGCTGAGCATCTTCTCATGTGCTTGTTTACTATCCGTGTGTCCTGTTTGGTGAAATGTCTGTTTATGTCTTTCGCCTATTTTCTAACTGGATTGTTTGGGCTTTATTTTGTTTCACTGTTGAGTTTTAAGAGCTCTTTATGTATTCTAGATACTAATCCTCTGTTGCAAGTATGGTCCCCAGTAGATTGCTTTTCTTTTTATGCTCTTAAAGACTCCTCCACAGAGCAGGCTTTTTAGTGTTGATGCGGTCCCATTTATCTCATTTACCCATTTTATTTTGTTTTTCTTTTCTTTTTTTTTTCTTTTTTAATATTTATTTATTCATTTTGAGAGAGAGAGAGCAAGTACACAAGTGGGGAGGGGGCAGAGAGAGAGAGACCCCCAACCAGGCTCTGCACTGTGAGCACAGAGCCTCACATGGGGCTCCATCCCACAAACTGTGGGATCATGACCTGAGCTGAAGCCAGGAGTCGGACACTTAACTGACTGAGCCAGCCGGGTGCCCTCTTCTCCTTTTTCCTTTTGGTGTCAAGTCAAACAACTAACTCTTCACCTAGCCCTGATTTAAAATATTTTTTTCCATAAACATGTCGTGGTTTTATATTTTTCTTCAAGGCTGTGATTCACTTTGAGCGTCGCGTAACGTGTGAGATTTAGGCCGAGGATCATCTCTGCCCACAGAGGTCCACCGGCTTTCACACCACTTGCTGAAAAGGCCCGCCTTCCTTCACGGGCTGCTCTCACGCAACTTGGGCATCAGTTGGGCATACGTGTGTGGATCTATTTCTGGCTTCTCCACTTTGTTCTGTTGACCTATGAGTCCGTCCCTCTGGCAACTCCATAGAGTCCTGATTACTGTAGCCACATAATGGCCCTAACAATATAAATCACTCTTTTAAAAAATAACAAATATGAACTAAATTCCTCTTTAACTTCTCTCACATCCTTTGAAGGTCTTGCCAAAGATGAGACACAAGTGAGAGTCAAGGAAGCAGCACAGAAGAGCCTGAGCTGAGCCAACTCTGGAGCAGAGAGAAGGATGGAAAAGGCTCAGCCGCGTTCCCACTTCCCACGGGGTGGTGGTGAGGTAGGGCTTCAGTCACAGGGCGCTGGAGATTGGGTTGAGGTCCCGCCACTGGGCTGGACCAATCCCGGGACACGGGGCACTGGAAGGAATTATGGCAGGGGGAACTCAGGGCCACATTTATGTGCACATGGGGCCCTTACTGGAGGCTACTCACTGGTAACCCCAAGACTCTGTGTCTGAGGCGTCTTTCCCGAAAATGGGAGACTCAATCAACAGGGGGCAGGGAGTTGATAGATTAACATCGCAGCCTCCCCCACACAGGCTGGAAGATCTCTGAAGTGTGTTCCCCTTGGCCTTCCGTCTCCAGGCGGGCACGGCTCAGCCGCCCATGGTGGCAACCATCCTGATCACACACTCCTTCACCTCAGTTCCTTCTCCTATGCTCCCCACTCCCCTGCAGGTGCCCCCCTGGGGTGGCTCCTGAACAGAAACTATTTGTATCAAATGTGCTCAGCGTCTGCTCCTAGGGACGCAAACCAGGACGGGGCCGGAGCTACTTAGAGCTGGTTGCCCTTGGCCCACAGCTTGCACTGGTGCCACACTGCTGTCACTGCGGGTCTGGATTCTTATAAACCAGCTGCCCCCTAAAAATCCCCGTTCTTGTGTGATGGCACCGCCTGTCTCCCCAACAGCAGCTGCCACTTCGGCACTTTAGCGTGGAGACTTGGGGAGACGGGCGGTCATTTGAATGCTGTGTTTTATTCTTGGCTTATAAAAATGAGTGCTGGGGACTGGCTATGCGGCCCCAGAATGTATACGCTGAGGCCCAATCACCCTCCGTGATGTCGGACTTACAGGGAGGTCCATAAATGTTAATGAGGTCGTCAGGGCAGGGGCTCTGATCTAATAGGATTGGTGTCCCTATGAGAAGAGAGAGACTGCAGATACTTCTCTCTCTCTCTCTCTCTCTCTCTCTCTCTCTCTCACACACACACACACACACACACACACACACAATGAGGTAAGGCCATGTGGGGACACAGCAGGAAGACAGCCGTCTGCAAGCTGGGAAAGACGTTCTCTCCAAGACCTAAGTTGGTGGAGGCCTTGGTCTTGGACTTCTGGCCTCCAAACCTATGCAAAAATCCGTCTCTGCTGTTGGAGCCACCAGCCTCCGCTCTGTTGTTATAGCAGCCAAGCAGGCTTATGCAAGTAGTAAATAGAAAAAGGGAGAGGAGGGAGAGAGCCAGTGATGGAGGAGGGGAGGAGGGCGGGGGGGGGGAGCTCGCTCACACTAGTGAACAGTCTCCTTGACTCCAAACAACTGACCGTGATGGAAATCTTCGGAAAGGCCCGAGGCGGGGAGTCCGCTTTGATCCACACTCACAGGACCCGAGGAAAGGAGCCAAGTGCTAAAACTGCCTCCCACAGATCTGAAGGAAGGGGCGTTACGAAACTCTGTCGTCTTCTCTGGGTCTTGGGGAATCAACTCGTCTGCGAGTGTGAGCTTCCAGCCGCCCTGGTCTGGCAGTGGGAGAGGGCACGTGTGCCCTGACCTGAGAGGCGCTGGGGACAGAGCTGCCTCCGCTGCCCCATCGGGGCTCTGCACTCAGTCCCGTGTGCACAGGGACACAGTCAGGGACACGCACCAGAGGGGCTGCCGCTGCCTGACCCGGGGCTCCCCCAAGAGGAGCGCTTCCCAGAGCAGCAGCCATCACCCAGATCTGATGCGGGGGACGTGCTGGCAGAACGCTGGCTCTAGCCGCCAGATGTCTGAAACCGTTCTGCCTGGGAAATCCAGCACAGAAGGAATAAGATTCCAAGGACCAGCAAGCTGAAACCGGACACCTAGAGACGTGGCAGGCCACTTAGCAAAAGAGCATAAGCCTGAAAGCACTCAGGCATATCACTTAGGTCTGCTTTGGGGAAATCCGGGCTTCTAGGTGCTCCGGACCCTAATGGACCCAGATGGGCAGCCTCGCAGCCCCCCAAGCACCTCACGGTGGGTAGGGAGGGTTGTTAGGCTCACCGCAGGCTCAGGGGCAGGGCGGATGGGCACTTACACAGATAGGGGTTTGCTGCGGGGCTGGTGCTCCGGCCTGAGTATGTGCTGTGCCCCCCGCCCCACCCAGGGCCTCCAGGGGTGCAGAGTCCGCCTCAGTAACCCACTCCGGCCAGCAGAGGGCAGCAGAAGCCAGCCTGTCATCTCGGTGCCAGGGAGCCTGTCCCTGAAGGGTGGAGACAGAGTGCCCAGGCTCAGAAGGAAGCTGTCCAGAAACTCCGTGAAGCTATTGGACAGAGGCGGGCAGGCTCGTGGGGCTCCTGCGGCATGGGCCCTCTGGGACAGTGGTTCTTTCCTCCATTCCAGCAGGAACCCCCGGCAGGCACAGACGTCAGAGTCAGGTCTAGGCTGCTCTCCCGCCCCAGCTCCTGAAGGGCGGTGGTCGGCTGTGCCAAGGTCAAAGGAGCTGCCAGCCTGAGGCTGAGGGCTCCGCACAGCAGGGCCAGAGTCTGAGCCTGTGGCGAGGCTGAGGTACCAAGCAGGGCTCTGATGGAGCCCCCCAGGTACCAGGCCGTGGAGCCGGAGGACTCAGGGCCTCGGGGAACAGGGAAGCTGATGAGGAGGAGGTGTGCACGTCAGAAGCTCCAGAGCGGAGAGGCGAGCCATGTGGCTGCAGGGATGCGTAAGGCCGCACTGGGACTCTCCCTAGGGGTCCGTCCCGGGCCAGAGTGCTGGGGTCTGGGTCAGTCTGTCGTGGGAGGTCGGGAGGAGGGTCTCGAAGGGAAGGGCCTTAGAGAGGTGGACGTGGAGTCCCGTGCCTGAAGGAGCCCAGGGTGACTCCCGCCCAAGGGCCTGGCCCGATCATCACCAAGTTCAGAGGCAGAGGCGTTGTGCTCAGCCATCAACTTCCCAAGGACCACGGTGGCCCGGCGGCCTTTCCGGAGAAGCTTCCCACTGGGGAGGCCCAGAGGCCGTGCTGGGCTCCGGGACGGGCCTGAGTGGGAACCCCAGCTCCAGCCGCACTGTCCAGTGGCCTTTGGAAAGTCACTTAACTGACACTCATCCTGTCTGAGCCTCAGTTTCTTGATCCATAAAGTGGGGCTGTTTGTAGCAGTGCCTACCCCCACAGGAGTGCAGTGGGGACTGAGATCATGTAAGGGACTCCAAGCACAGGTTGTGCATGGTGTAAAGTCTCAGAATCGGGGAGCCACTGAACAGCACGTGCCTGTCACGTGAGGTGCAGCGGGAGCAAGTGACTGTCAGCTGGGCGCTGGGCAGGCCCTGGAGGCTGCTCCCAGAGTGACTGCCCGGGGGGTTCATGCGTCCAGGGTGGTCGGCGCTTGGGATTCAGGCAGCAGCCTCTCAGTCCACCAGCCGCTGCTATGAGGGACCCCACGGATCCCCAAGGGCAGAAAGGGCTGCAGGGACTCGGAAGCCCGGGGCCACGTGGGGGGTTGCTGTGCAGGACCTCCATCTGCCCTCTGGGCGCCCCCCCCCATCCTGCTGTGTGTCCCAAACTCTGCCCTCTGCGGCCCACATGCACTGGGCCCTGCCTTCTGGCTTCCCCGTGGGCTCAGTCCATGATGGGCTCCAGCGGGGACCCAGAGCACAGGGAGACGGGCCGGGGTCCTTATCCCCCGCCTCCCCCCTCATGGTCCTCGCTGTACCCTCCCCCACAGGCCAGCCGCCACCCGGAAACTCCTCCCCCTGCTGCCCCTTAAGGCCTAAGGTGGCAGTGGCTTTCCCTGTGACAGGCTTCAGCCTCCCTCCCTGGTCTCCTTAAGCCTGCTCACACCTCTGCTGGGGCCTTGCTGCCCAGACCCTGGCTGGGGGTCAGGGAGGCCCCTGGGGTGACAGCCCGGAGGCCCCGTGAGGCCAGGATAAAAGAGGGTGGGGTTTGCGCTCAGGCCGGGAGCCCTTGGGTTACCAAGCCCTGCAGGGGGAGCCCAGACTGAACAAAGCCCAGGGAATGGGGACAGAGGTCCCGGAGCTGCCCCGGCTCAGACTTGCTGTGGGGAGTTAGGGTGTGACAGCGCCAGAGGACACACACCGCTGGGGAAGGGCCCACAGGTGGGAGATGCTGGGTGTGACAGGCCCTTCCCGGAGTCTGCACGGAGCCCTCGCTCTGCAGAGTGGGGCCCGGCGCCAAGGACACATGTTCCCACAGCCACGGCGCCCAGGCCTGCGCCGGAGACCACACAAGCCAGGACATGACTCAGCTGCCAGCAGACAGCCGGTTCCCCATTGTTTCCTGGGAAATGGCAGGCCCGGGTCCCACGCCTTCGCATCCAGAGAATTAGAAATAGCGGCTCCCCGCTTATCCCACCCAGCCCCCTGGGACCACCCGCCCACCCCTGTCCCTGCCCACAGCTGTGGCCAGCCAGATGCGCCTCCAGGGTCTGCCCGGTGGAGGGAGGCAGGGGCCGGCCTCCTCCACGGCGGGGGTGGTTCGCGTCAGAAAGAGAGCCGCTGGAGGCTGGGTCTTCCTAGCAGTGGCTTGGGGAGGAGGGCAGGGCCCTGAACGGAGCAGCCCCAGCGGCTGCGGGGGGGTCCCTGGAGGCCTCTGCCGGCCTCGAGGTCCTGGGGCCGTGAAGGCACTGGGCCAGGGATCTTGACCTTGTGTTTGAAGATGGAGGGAAATCCCAGAACTCCCATTCCCCCGCCCCGCCCCACCCCCTGAAGGCCCAAGGATTCCCTTCCCGGATCGGAAGTACTTGATGCCACAGGACAGCGGAGCGCCCAGCAGGTGCCGAACCAATGACAGCCCACTGGGAAGTGACGCCCTGAGGGGACCCGCCCAAGGGGGCTTAGGCCACCAACCAACCAGGCCGGGGCACCGGGAGACGCCAATTTTTGTAATTTAATATTAAAAACAAAAAAGAACAACAAAAAAAGCATTCAGGTAACCACTGTGGATGAAAACACTTGGCTTGGGGCGCCTGGGTGGCTCGGTTAAGTGTCCGACTTCGGCTCAGGTCACCATCTCCCGGTTCATGAGTTCAAGCCCCACGTCGGGCTCTGTGCTGACAGCTCAGAGTCTGGAGCCACTTCGGATTCTGTGTCTCCCTCTCTCTCTGCCCCTCCCTCACATGCACGTGAGTGTGCAAGTGCTCTCTCTTTCAAAAATAAACATTAAAAAAAAAAACCCACTCGTCCATGGGCCCAGCGCTGCATTTCCATGACTTCTCTCTACTTCCATTTGGTTTTACTTTGAGTCACACGACTGGGAGGGAGGAAGAGCAGGGTCACCTAATACGCCCAGGGCTCTGGGCTTGCAGGTCCTAGGCACCCCTGATCCACCGGAACACTCAGTTTGTGACGAGGACCTCCCAGTCAAAGGGCAGGAGGCTGGGGGCTCTGCGTTCCGAGGGGTCAGGGCCCCTGGGGGTCTGCAGGAAGGCCTGGAGAGCAGAGGGCCAGCATTCCGGGCTTCTCTGTGGCTGCCCCTGGGGTCCTGGGGGGGGCGGCACAGGGGCCACAGTCAGTCCCCCTCCAGGGGCAGATGTTCGAGGGTGGGGCGCCCACATGCCTCCGAGGGGCTCAGCCTCCGGCAGAAACCGCATCCCTGCCTTTAATTACGCATCGGAGTTAAACTGGAGGGAAGATTGTTGGCCGCACATGGAAGCCTTTGAGGCTCCAGCCAGGCCCGGACTTGGGGAGGATCTGGGGGGCGGGGGAGGGGGGGAGGGGGGCAGGGGAGGGGGTCAAGCTCCTGAGAGAAGGCAGGCGGCCTCCTCCGCACTGCACGGAAATCTGATTCGCTCCAGGATCTCATCTGAGCCCCAGGGAGACGCATCCACGCTGCGCAGCACTTCCGGAAGGCTAGCCCGCACCCTCCGAGCTCAGACGCCCGACCGGGGGAAGGAGTCCCAGTGCTGAACCTGGGCAAGCTGAGGCTGCCCCGGGCAGGAGTGTGGACTCCGCTGCCAGCCAACCTCAGCGGGGCGACGGCCTGACCCTGCCTGCCCGCCCCTGTAGACCAGGGCCCCCTCTGCCCCTTCCCAAGCTGCCATCCGGGGCAGGAGGCACGAGCCATGGGGCAGGAGGCTGCATGCCAGGCCTGGTGCTGTCGGGGACCAGCCTGGAGGAGGGTCTTTGTCTTCGGCAAAGACAGACCCCCGGTGAGAACGCAGGAAGGACGGACGTCTCTGTGTGGTGCACACTGTCCCAAGGGTTGTCACACAAACCCTCAAAAGTCTTGAATTGGAGCCAGATGCCAGGACGGTAAGGCACGTGCATTCCTGCTCCGCCTCGTAAGTACCGTGCATCCTGGACGATGCCCGCCCTCTGAAGTGGGGACAGCTCTGGCACCGTCTCCGTGGGAGGCTGTGCGTGTGGACTGTCACCGTGTCAGTAACGCACGCAGCACGCTGTGGACCCGCGCCCGCCTTCTGGCGTCGTGAGGCTGACAGTCTCCTCCGAGATCACACAGCCAGGGGATGTCCCCGCCTCCGGACCCGGACATCGGCGCTTCGTAAACCGACGACTCGTGACGGGCTGGTGAAGCACTCCTCCGACACCGACTTCTGAAGCACAGTTGTGACAGCTGCGTTCAGATGCCCGTCGGGTCACTGCGGCACCAGACCCATTGAAGCGCTCCGGTCTGCTGACCGTCCTGGCCCCCCCGGGATCTCGGTATGACGGGAATTTTGTGCTGTGTCCTGCGCATTCCGGTGATAGTGTTAGGAGGCCTGATCCCAACGACATGTATTTTAGCAGATATTTGCCCACTGTGGCCCCGACGTTGCCGTCTTCAGCCCCAAGGACAGCTTAGTTTTCGGAGAGAATGCCGTGTCATTCAGATCCGCTTCGCTCCTCCTGTGCTGCCTTCCGTCCCTGCTGGGTGGTCCGCGGGGGCAGAAGCCACTGGGCCCGATGTCCTTATATCACTGGGCGGAGGGCAATGGGACACACGGCTCCTGCGCTGTGGGCAGGTGGGCCCCGGGGGTCCAGGCTGTGGAGAGGCGGGGACAGTCACTACTGCTGACAGATCGGCCGGCCGGCTGCAGCCGGGCCACTGAGCATTCCCCTTCCCCGGCCTCTCGGCCAGAGAGAGTTGGCTTTTTGAGACTTTTCTTTCCCTCTCTGCCTGTTGGAGGCTCTGGCTACAGGTCCCTCCGGCACCCGGATAAGATGGAAGCTCAGGGAACATCGGTCCTCAGGTCGCGGGATCCCCGGCCACTCCACCTTCCTCACCCCGTGCTTTGACCATCGGGAAGTCAATCATTTCCGAGGCGTTAGGCTCCTGGGAGAACACAGGGGCCGGGGGCGGGAGCCCAGCCTCTTTCTCCAGAATCAAAACCCTAACTCCTTTATGATCTCACCTTCCAACCCGTGTCTCACCAGCTCCCACTCAGTACCCCCAAATACGCACTGAGTATCCCCAAATAGGGCGGATGGCCCAGAGCAGCCATTTTACTCTCCCACTTGGGCTCTGCTGAGACCCGGCCGGGGGTACTGGGCTAGAGGAAGCGGGGACAGACAGGGACGGGTCTGGAGAACTGCACCTCCTGTCAGACGGCTACAGCAGGTGAAGCGGACCTCCCGGCACCAGCACCGCCGGGACCGGGGAGAGGCCGCTTCCGGATACTCCGAGTGTTCTGGGGAATCTGGGCGTTCAGACTCAGACTCGTCCTCCCAAATGTCCCCTTCCCGAACGCCACTGCTGCCCCTTCAAGGCCCTGACTGCACCACAGAAAACCTACGCAGGGAGTTCCCTGGCAGCCCTGGCACATTTGCCAGGCGTCAATATCAGATGCCCCGTGAAACCTGAACTTCAGAAAAGCAGCAGATATTTTAGTAAAAATAAGTATGTGTCATGAAACATTTAGAACACTCTTATACTTGAAAAAAAAAAAACTGGTCACTGGTCACCTAAAATTGAAATTTAACCAGGCGGCCTGAATTTTATCTGGAAACCCTTCACCAGCACGCTTACCATGAAAAGCTGGGTCTGATCAGCAGCCCCGTCTGCCCCAGGAGGCATGGATTTCTTCCAACATCGACGCTGACGGCCTCTGGCTCCTAGCAGGGCCCCAAGACCCCTGCACCTGCCATTTTACTTCTCAGGCTGACATTAGGTTTTCATTACAGTTTTTAAATGGCTTTCAATAACTGAAAATTCTAATCGAGTGTCTCCAAAACCCCGAATTACGTTTACCAGACTAATTTCAGGGCACCTGATTGGCTCAGTCAGTTGAGCCTCAGTTGAGCTGAGTTTGATTTCAGCATAGGTCATGATCCCAGGGTCACAGGATTGAGCCCTGCTGTCAGACGTGCAAAGATTACTTGGGATTCTCTCTCTCTCTTTCTCTTTCTCTCTCTCTCTCTTTCTGCTCATGTGCACTCACTCTCTCTGTCTCTCAAAATAAATAAACATTTAAAAAAACTAATTTCAAAGCCAATAATCTGGCCCAGGCTCCGGGCAGGGGGACCTGGGCTAGTGGGGACAGTTGACTCGGGAGGGGTGGAGGGCAAGAGGGAAGGCACAGGAGTAGATGGGCATCGGGTGCGCCCCAACGGAAGGCACACCTGCGCTCCAGGAAACAAGCGTGCCCATCTGGGCTTGGGGGGCAGGCGGCTGGTTCACGCGAAGATGGGGGTGAGCATGCGCACAGGGGAGGGTGGGGGAGGTTGAGTGGGTGCGGGGCGGGCTGGGGGAGCAGGGAGACAGGCGAGGGCCTGCTGGGGTCCTGCTCCTGGTTCTGGCTGGCTCTCCGGTCGGCGCTGACCTCCGAGCCCTCGCTGGCTGGTAGCCAGATGACCCGAGAGGGCTCGGGGGCAGCAGCTCAGGGGAGCCCGCGTGTGACAGATCAGCGGCGCTGCAAATGTTCCGGAACATTCCTACAAGAGTGTGATGTGAAGTATGAGCTGCAGCGTATGCTGTCGGAACTGGAATCGGGTCGCTCTGCACGTGAAGAAGGGGTGGGGAGAGTCGACGCCTGATGTAACCATGGCGACGTGGGAAGGGGGTGTGACGGTCACCGGAGGCCACGTGGTGCACGCTCAGGGGCTTCCCCGGGCCACCGTGGCAGGTGAGCTCAGAGGGGCTCTGGCTCTGAGTGCCCGGGGCTGTTCTTCCCGCCGTGTTCCCCCTCCCCCCGTGCAGGAGGCCTCCCTGGGGTGCTGGGTGCCTGCTGGGCTACGCTTCAATCGGATGTCCCCTCCCTGACTTTCAGTGCGATCTGGCCCAGCGTCTGGGCTTTCTCACCTGCACAGCCCCGGTGATGCCGGCGGGGACACAAGACACTTCCCGGCACTCGGTGGGTCCTCAGAGGCCACCAGCTCTCCTCGCCCGGGAAGGGGGTCTTCGGAGACTAGACAGAGCATACAGCCCTGTGGCCTGAATTCTTTCCTTCACTTCGAGCCATTTCTGCCCCATGCCTGCGTCCTTGGCAGTGAAAGCCCCTAAGGAAGCTCATCTGGAAACAGGCAAGAGCTGCACAAGCCCCGAAGCTTCCGGAACCGGAGAGCCGAGTGGTCTGACGGCTTTAGGGTCACGGGCTCCATTCCTCAGGCGACTTGGCTCCCTTCTGCCTTGGCCTCTCTGGTTAATTAGAACCTCTTCGAGGCAACGTCAAAGTCAAATTCCTCATGTGTCCGGACGAGGAAAAGCACATTGCCTAAATGAATTTGCAGATCCTACATTTCCGAGCACTTGAACACGGGGTAGGAACAGGCAAATGAAATTCTGTCCGGCTTTGGTTAGAAGGAAACTGTTTCTTGCCCTCTGACCTTCTTCCTGGGGAGAGAAAGCACGGATGACTTCAGCCCAACTCGGGATAGAGGAGGAGGCTGAGCTGCGTGGGGGCCGGGGTCTCAGCACTGTAAGGGCCTGTGAGTAGCAGGAGCAAGAGGAGCACGTCGGCCCCTTCCCAGCAGGCCCTTCCCCAGGAGGTGCCACGGGCACCGGGTGGTAGGGGCAGAGCTCCGTTTGGAAAACGCTCATCAGTCAAAGTTAAAAATCAAGGCATCGTCATCGGCAACGACATATACGGAGCTAGAAAGTATTACGCTAAGTGAAGACGTCAGAGACAGACAAATCCCATACGATTTCACTCCTATGTGGAATTTAAGAAACCAAACAATCGAGCACAGGGGAAAAGAAGAGAGAGAGGCAAACCAGGAAACAGACCCTTGACTACAGAGAACACAGGCGGTTGGCAGAGGGGAAGCAGTGGGGCAGGGTAGGGAAGCCGGTGACGGGGGTCAAAGAAAGTGCACCTGACGGGCTGAGCTCCGGGCCTCGGAGGGAAGTGTCGAACAACTACGTCTCACACCCTGAAACTAATGCTACCCCGTAGGCTAACTCACCAGAGCTTAAATGACAACTTTCCTAACAATCAAGGTCATCATCAAAACGTCCTTCTGATTGCCTGTTTATTCAACAACTAGTTCTCAGAGACCTACGACGCACCAAGCACATATAGGCAGTGGGCACAGCACAGTGAATATTCTGGAGCTTGGAGCAGGGGAGCAAAGACATGAGCCGGGTCCCCCCACGGCAGGTAAGCCATAGGGGGGGGTTTCTGCAGGGCCGTGCAGGGAACGGGAACCCCGCGGTGGGGACAGCCAGACGCTCAGAAAATGCTCTTCAGAGGGAGGAGTGTTGGGCTAGGAATGAAAAAAGGAGAAAGACGGGACCAGGAGGGGGGAGGGGCGCCAACCAGGACCGGGGATCAGAGAGCAGCGGGGAGGGTGGGACAGCCGGGCAGTGGGCAGCGGCAGACAGGTGCGTCACAGAGGTCCTGACCCCACAAGACACAACGCAGGGTCAGTGTGTGTCCCCGGATGTGAGGGGGGTGGTCCCGGGGCCCCGTGCGCAGAAGAGCTGGCTGAAGTTGGGTCAGGCGACACCCAAAGGCCCTGTGAGTCCCTGCCCAGCCCCCACAACCACAGAGCCAGTGGAATGCTTCCAAAAATGGGATTCGTCCCAATTTTCTAGATTCATAAGAAACAAATAAAGTCATTCAGCATGTGATGAAAACATATTTTCTCGTAACATCCGGGTGCTTTGCTGGACATGGCTGGGGCTTGGGGCAGTATTTTGTCTGTATTCAACTTCCTGTCTGTTCACCTCAAAAACCCAGATGCCTCTTGTTAACCCAGTGGCGAAGCGGCCAGGAGGATTTAGACGAGGGGAATGAGGGAAGGTTTTGACTGCTGCCTGCAGAGAGCTAGAGGACCCAGGAGGGGACTATGGGTTGGGGGCAAATCCTTGACTCTCCCATCTGGGAGAGGCTGTAGGATGCTCCCAGGGAGGCCAGGACTGTCCCCCGGAGTCCCCTGTCTCTGAGCAGAGACCAGGCTAAGTCCAAGCCCAGCCTTCAGTGAACCTTGCTGCCTAGCGAGCCCTGGAGGGCGGGGCCTCTGCATCTGCGAAATTCAAGGATCCTTCTCTGAAGGTCATCTTCCAGGCCGAGCTTCCTGCCGGAATGGCCCAGACCCTAATGCTTACTTCCTTGTGATGCCTGCCCCTAAGTCCCAGCAAAGACAGGATCACCCGTCAGCCACCCCTAAGACAAGGAGGTGGGAGGGAGCCCTCTACTGCCCTCTGGTGTCCACCCATCAACCAGCTTTCAGGAGAGTCCGACAGCCCGGTGAGAGGCTCACTGCTAGAGGAAAGGGGTCCCTAAGGCACTGTGTGGCCTTAGGCGACCACCACCCCTTCTCTGCACACCGATTGCCCATCTGTAAGAGACAGAAAACACCAACTGAAAAAGATAGACGCACCCCTAGGTTTCCTGCAGCATCATCCACAGTAGCCAAGATGTGGAAGCAACCTAAGTGTGTCCATCAAGAGACATGGACTCTTGAAATGGGGGCAGATAGATAATGAGCCGTAAAGAGGTGTGGGAACTCACCATCTGTGACGACACGGATGGAACCAGAGGGTGTGATGCTAAGGGAAACAAGTCGGACGGCAGAAGACAAATACCACGTGATTTCACTAGATGCAGAACCTACAAAACAAATGAACAGACTCATCGATACAGAGAACAAACCGTCGGTGTCAGAGGGGAAATGGGTGACGGGGAGTCAGAGGGACAAACGTCCGGTTATAAAATAAGTTAGCCGTGGGGAGGAGGGGACCGCATGGGGACCGTCACACGGTGGTCACAGCCTTGTATGGGGACAGATAACTGTACTCACCGTGGTGAGCACAGCATCACGTATCGAATTGTTGAATCGCTATGTCGTGTGTCTGAAACTAATGAAACATTGTTTGTCAATTATTCTTCAATCAATCGATCAGTCAATCAACCAAGAGACAGGATTGAAACCCATAGTGCTGAGCAAGAGAAAGCCAGCCCCAAGCAAGTGACCAGGGAAGGACGGTCACAGGGGCAGGGGCGAAATGTCAGGGAGCCAGAGGGAACCACCAAGGGCACGCTGGGAGCCCTGAGAAGCTGGGGAGGGGTGGGGTGGGCAGAATCCCAAAGGTGAGGCCCAGGCAAGGCAAGAATGTCCAGGGGAGAAAAAACAACCAAACCCGAGGATCCCGCCAGAAACCGCCAAGCGTCACTGCCCAGCTCTCTCTTCTCGCTTCCCTGTCCCTTCCCAGCTTCCCCCACATAGCTAAAGCAGGAAATGAAGATATTCTAAACTGGACCTTACGCTCTAAAGGATATTAGTGAGACGGTTGGCAAGATCCGAAAAGGTTCTTGCGATGAGACACAGCAGTGCGTCGCGATTTTGGTGGCTAGACCGGGTTTGCGGGAAATCACCCTTGTTTGTGGAAAATACACGCTCAAGAACAATCGTGTCAGCAACTTACAGATGGAGGGGAGGAGATCTTCGTGTGATACTTGCAAATTTCTGTAATTTTGAGACTGTTTCTACAACTAGAAATTTTTTAATTCTAAATTTTCTTGTAAAAATTGCATATATTCTTTGCCTCCGCAGTTCAATTTTAGGATTTTATTCTATAAACATATCAGTATAAGTCTGTATGTACCATGATACGTATGGATGTACAATATTTTGTATCACCATAAGTATGCAAATGCTATCAAGTATTATCTACAATATCTATATGACAGAAAAATGCACAATATCAAACATTGTGCATCAATAGAAGAACGGTAAAATGACTATGATAAACTCATGCAATGAATACCCTGCAACCATTAAATAGAATGAATTGTGGGGGACACCTGGGCAGCTCAGTCGGTTAAGCGTCCAACTTCGGCTCAGGTCATGGTCTCACAGTTCCTGGGTTCGAGCTCCATGCCAAGCTCTGTGCTGTTGGCTCAGAGCCTGGAGCCTGCTTCCGATTCTGTGTCTCCCTCTCTCTCTGTCCCTCCCCATCTCTCTCTGTCTCTCAAATATGAATGAACATTTTAAAAAACCTTTTTTAAAGAACGAATTGGGTCTATATTAGCAGCAGTTAATATTTACCAAATCCTCATCACATGGCGGGTCTCATCGAGAGCTGCATGTGCACTGGCTCAGAACCGCCTACCACGTCCATGGTACTGCTGTCCCTCCATGCATAGGGGAGCGAGCCCCCAGGGGAGTCACAGGCCCCGCCATCACGGCTGGAAGGGAACCCCCCAGCTGGGAGTCCGAGTCCTGCAGCCGGATCCCGAGTCAAGGCACGTTCCCACGTCCACAGTAATTCCGGAACAACACGAGGACACCATGAGCAACGATGGCCTTTGGGGAGGGGAGTCGGGAGCAGGAACGAGGGCGAATCTGACTTTTCATTTTATACCATTTACATTTGTTCCTTGCCAGGAAACCCTATCATGTATCACCAGGCATCGTTACTGTGCATTTTTGAAAACCCACCCATTTAAACAAATACGCACTAAAGTATTAAAAAAAAAAAACATTAAAAAAACCCCCAGACTCCTGCCCTTAAGGAACTTATAGTCCTGATGCCAACTTTTAAAAGATTAATTCATTTTACAAGAAATAGCAAAATATATGGTATGGAAATGAAAAACCTACGAACCGGCTCATATGCGCTGTGGGAACTGGCCTTAAGTTGCAATTATTTCCAGAGTTTGCACCCCCGCCCCCCACCTCCACGCACACACCAGTTGGTGATGTTTGGTGAGAGTTCTATCCTAATGCAGCCCAAGCGCCTGAAATACCCAAATTCACCTGCGGCGCTCGGTGCGCGCGCCAGGTAACCGAACACGGTACCTGGGGCAGTGCTATGGCTTCTGAAAACTCCTTACCAACTACCGACTGTGACTTCGCGGTGTTTCTAGCATCTGTTCACCTAACTGCATCGATTATGTATTTACTAATCATCCTACCCCCATTTTGCAGATATGGAAACTGAGTTTCAAAGGTAGCTCCTGGCGGAGGGGGGCGGTGCTTTTCGTTTCAGTGTTTTATAATAAGCGACAGAGTGGAGGGGACAGCGCTTTATGCGCCCAACTCCCGGAACAGGGAGGGAAGACGAAGTTTCCTAAGGTCCCCGCGAGTTCCCAAGGACAGGTGAGCTGGGGCAGGCGGCGGCGCCTGGAACCGGCTGGGTTTGAAGCGCCCCTGAGCGCCGAGTCCTAGCAGGGAGCTCGGAGGGGGTTCCCCTCCACCACGTCCTCGGACGGACGGAACCTACCGCGCATCACGTCCGCGCGCCCCCAGTCTGCTGTCTCCGCCACAGCCGCGGCTGTGCGACCCGCGGGACTCTCCTCGGCGGGCAAGGCCCCGGAGCCCTCCCCGCGCGGGGCTCCTGGGCTGCGCTTCCCGGCCCAGCCGCGCCCCGATGCCGGCAGGACGCAGGGCAGCCAGCGGCACAGGGCCTGCGCGACGAAGCCCGGGACCCCAAGTCCCACCTACCAGCTGGCACTCCCATTTGTGAGTGGGTGGCTTTAGGTAAGGCTCTTTCCTGAGCCTCAGTTTTCCCACCTGTAAAGCCGGAGTAAACTGCAGAATTGGGACGGGAACTGGAAGTGCTGCGCGCCCCTAGGGCGCGTCCGGCAAGCGGGTCCCGCGGCGCCAAGGCCCGGCCGCCGCAGCCGCACCACCCCGGCAAAGTCGCCGCAACTCCCGGGACGCGCTCAACCCTCTCCCCAGCCCCGCCGCCACCTTTGTCCCGGAGGGTGGCTTGGGGCGCGCAGTCGGGGCCACTTCTCTGCACCTGCGCCCCCGCGCCGGCGCCCTTCGAACGGCACCCGGAGGCGCTCCCGGAGCTGGGCGGGGCGGGGCGGGGCTCGGCCCACGGGACCCAGGCGGGGCCCACTCGGCCCGGGTCCGTGCGCCAGGCCACCCCTGCAGGTCAGGTGCTCTGCCTGCCCCCCACCCCCACTCCCCGCCCGCTGCGCCCTGCCTGCCCCGTGCGCTCAGCCCTGCCTGGCCCCGACTCTCCTGCCTCGCCCCAGTGTGCCAGGACCTGACATCTTGCCTTGTCGCCTTCTTTTCCCTCGCAGGACCGGAAAGAGCAGCCCCTGGGGCCGGGCCAAGGCCTGCACACCTCTAAGAAAGGAGCCGGTGAGTGCGGTCACAAGGGGGAATGGCGGGCGGCGTGGCCCCCAGGACTGGGGACCCAGGCATAGGGAGAGTCCGCGGTGATGTGTGCAGCCCCACGGGTGTGCAGATGCCCCCCAGCGGCTCCCAGGCCGTGTCCTGGCTAGGGAGGAGGGCGCCCCTTTTCCACCGAGCCCAGGCCGCGCAGATACCCTGATCAGACAGGCCTGGGTTCGCAGAGAGCCTATTTGGGACAAAAGAGTGATTTCACACAGAGCCCTGCTGTGGTCCGTGTGCTGGCGGGGCTGAGGCTGGATGCCCAGGGGCCCGCGGCTGCCTGATGAAAGACTTCCGTCTTCACTGCGGTGCCGATTTGGGGGGGACGGAGCCGGATGATGCTTT
This sequence comes from Helogale parvula, assembly GCA_004023845.1. Lineage (NCBI taxonomy): Eukaryota > Metazoa > Chordata > Mammalia > Carnivora > Herpestidae > Helogale > Helogale parvula. The sequence goes on from PJEM01008404.1 coordinate 26,608, forward strand.
GCCAGGGACGAGGGTCCTGGCCTTCCCCCCTGAACCCCAGCTTTATTACAATCAAATCATCTTCTGTTTGCCAGCAGCACCCCCCGCCACCGCCCATCCACCTTGCTGTAGAGATGTGGGAAGGGTCAGTGGGTGACGGACAGTGCAGAGTAGGCGCTGGTCCCACTGTGGGCCGTTAGCTCCTGGCCTGAGCTCGGCCTCCCTTACAAATCCACTATGGTTTCATAGACGTGGACACCTGTTTCCTACGGACCTTAACCAAATATTGAAAACTCCATTTTCAGTTGGATTGGGCTTTTACATTTTCTTTTCCTATGTGCTGTGTTTTTTAAAAATCTTATTTACATATGTCTTTCGGAGAGGTTGGAATGGTAGTGGGGGCGGTGAGGCCCCCACTAGCCCATGAATGTGCAAAGGCAGGCACTGGCCATGGCTGTGAAGCCCACAGGGAGGGTCAGGGCTTGCAGAGGCCCAGAGAGGAGCCCAGCTCGTGCCTGAACTGAGACCAAAGCCAGCTCCTGACCCCTGGCCCTGAACTCTTCCCGCAGCCTCGCCCTGGGGCCCGTTCTTGCTCTGGAGACTAGAGCTGAGGCCTCAGCTGGACACGGAGAACCCATGTCTGTGTATAAATGAGGAGTACCAGCAACTCCCCAGAGACCCGAGACAGCAGAGGTCGGGGGGCAGGTGGCCGGGCAGGCTAGAGCGCCCACCCAGCGTGGTCGCCGCTGGGGCAGCAGGTGTGCCTGGTGCCCCTTGAGCAGGGCTTGGGGGGAGCTGCCGGGTGGAAATGCGCCCATTTTGCAGCTGACGAGGGCTGGGGCTTTGGTGGCTATCAATGGGCGGCAAGCCCTGCCCGCCGAAGTCACCACACCAGCCGGTGCTCAGAAACAGACAGAAGGGTTAACACACCAGCCCCCCACCCCAGTGGGCACCTCCGCCTTCCCTCAGGAACGTGCCTGTGCCTCTATCAGCAAACACAGTCCCACAGCCTTGACCGTGAGTCAGAGAGCACTCCTGGCTTTGTTTGTTGGGCCTTTAGTGAGAAACTCCAACTCGCTTTCCAGTTTTATTTGCTCAGGCGGGTGACGCTCACAATCGCCTTTGTTGCAAGGCTCTGAGGGCAGTGGATCCAGAGGTGGTCAAGCCCAGAGTCATGTGGGAGGAACCCCAGGCCAGACTTCCCTTTAATTTGGCCAGAATGTGAACTCTGTTCTGTAACAGATAAAGATGACACACCACGGAAATTCAGTGGTCTGCATCTGGGGGTGTCCGCTTTATAAAACCCGGTCCACTGCCCAGTCTCCTCGCCATATGGCTTCTTCCCTCGGGGCCCAGGCGCCCCTTAGGGAGGGCTAACGTCTCAGGGATTAACACTGTGACTACATCAAAGCCGTGGGACAGGCAAAGTTGAAAGCGTTTCATTCGGGAACCTCGTGACGAGGAGCGATCTGCTCTGAGACAGGACTAGGAGCCGGGTGGGGTCCGCCCGCCCAGCACCCGTGCCCAGGGAGGTCCCCCCACCGCCCCGCCCCCGCGGCCAGGGCAGGGACAGAGCAGCCTTCCGTCCTCCCGTTTCCCGGTGACTGCGGTGGGTGGAGGGCTTCCGGGTGCAGATCGGGGTCTCGGCGAGCCAGCCCCAGGCGTAGTGAGGGGAGAGGAGATCGTTGGCGGAAGGGCCATCCCCTCCATGAGCTCAGGGGGGCCCCAGGTGTGGCTGTGCCTGGCCGAGGGCAGCCCGCATTAGCCGGGGCTCGGAACCACAGGGACCTGCGAGGTGTGCGTTCTAAACGCTGAACCCAAACATACTCTGCATTCAGTTGAAGGCAGCTTTCTACACATGGGCTTCGATCAACACTAAGAGCCTCTGCCCGTCATTAATTCTCTCTGAGGGAAGATGCAGTCACAGTAAAGACCCATGTCGTGGGTCATTGGCTCTCAACCCCCGGCCGTTGAGAGCACACTCTCCCCCACCCCTCCCGCCGCCCCCGGCAGCATAGCCTTGCCTCCTATGGGCTCATTTGAACTTGGGACTTCCTGTTCCTTCCCTCCCCTCCCTGCAAGCCCCCCCCCCACCGCCGCCACGGGCTCCCCCGGAAGTTGGATATGAGCTGAACATAAGCATCAGAGTAAAATTTTTCAGGTGACATCGGGCCGCGTCGAAACACCCGTTGTTGGTTGGGCTGTGCCTGGTGGACGGTCTTCCAAGTCTGTGATCCCATCAGTTCTGGCATGGGAGACACAGCGCAGCCAACAGGGGTCACCTCCCGTAACACCTCAGGGTCGTGACTGGCACTTCCTAGAAGGGACTAAGTCACAGTTCTGTAGAAGCAAGTGGGGCTCCCTGCCCCCCTCTCCTGCTGGTCCCCCTGTTCGCTTCTCAGCTGCTCCTGAGCAGCCCCCCCCCCCAGGGCACCACCCTCACCAGACCCGCCGGGTCCAGCATGCATCTGGTCCCGAGGCCTTGGTGATCTTTGCCATCCAAGCTGGGGGGCCAAGTAGCCATCCTTACGAGTGAGAAGCTTCGGGGAGAAGGAACAGGTGGGCAGGGGGCCTCCGCAGCCCCTGGGCACGGCTGGCCTTCCCATCCATCCGCCACCAGCTCTGGGACAGGGAGGTGAGAAGGGGAGGCTCCTTTCCTTTAGTTGTGCCTTGCCCCCTCCCCGCACCCCGTCTTACTGGAAGCTGGATCTGGGTCCCTGCAGGGAGGAGGCGGGGCGCTAACGAGTCAGCTGATGGTCACGATCTCTCATCTGCTCTGGAAACAGAGCTTCCGCGAATGTGCTTCTTATGATACAATTTTTTTTTCAAAAACAGTAAAAGAAAAATAAAACCTGAATAAACCTCAGTCATCTCTCAGAAAAGAACTTTTTCCTCCGGGTTTTTAAAAACCGGAAACTGTGTGTTCTAGAGAAACAGCAGTGAATTTTGTTTTAACATTTTCTTGGCCAAAATCTAAATTCAATCGTAAATGAAATTCATCTGGATGCATCAGGGCAGCTTCTGGACGCATCACTCACAGCCAGCATTGTGCTTGAGGGTGGAAATACTGAGGGTTTGGTGCAAAAAAAGATTAAGAAATGGGGGCGCCTGGGTGGCTCAATCGGTTAAAGCGCCCAGTTGTGGCTCAGTCATATCTCATCCCAGCCTGCATCAGATCCTGTGTCCCCCTCTGTCTCCCTCTCCACTCCCACTCTGTCTCTCCAAAATGAATAAATGTTAAGAAATATTTTTAAATAAGAAATATTTTTAAATAAGAAATTATTGGGGCACTTGGGTGGTCCAGTCGGTTAAGCATCCGGCTTTGGCTCAGGTCGTGATCTCGCAGTTCGTGAGTTCGAGCCCCGTGTCGGGCTCTGTGCTGACAGCTCGGAGCCTGGAACCTGCTTCGAATTCTGTGTCTCCTTCTCTCTCTGGCTCTCCCCCGCTTGGGCTCTGTCTCTCTCTGTCTCTCAAAAATTAATAAATGCTAAAAAAAATAAAATGAACTATTTTTCACCAATCTAAGCCACAAGTCGGGGAATATTTCAGTTGAGCGCCACGGGACCGCTGAGGAAACTCGCACCAGCTGCGGTCTCTGCTGATGGCCGCCAGTCGTGACGAACAGCTCAGAGGCTGTTCTTGGCCCGGAGCAAGCGCTGGTAACACGTCCGCGATGGACAGTTGAGGTTGGCCAGCAGCGCTGAAAGGGAGACGCTGCCCCGAAATTCAGGAGCCAAAGCGAGCCTTCAGGTTGGCTTGAAGATTTTCCAGGACGTTCCCGAGAGACGGGCTTCAGTCCTCAGTGAAGACCTGTCATTGTCACTGAGCGGTTCTCCAACTCGGCCACCCACAGCACCCAGACTGGGTCTCCCCTGAGCCATGGTGCCCGGAGCGGAGCTCACGTGGGTGCCGCAGCCACGTGCGGAGGGCTCTCGCGGGCCACCTCCAGGGGAGCCCAGCACAGCACCTGCTGCACGCCGGGGAAAAGACTAAGTCTCCGTCCCTCAAGGAGCTTGACAGTGAGGGACGTGACAGCAGGGATGACTCTAGAAGGTCCAAAGAAATGTTCAGAGGATGGACATGCGGGGAACAGGGGGGAACAGCACAGTCCGCTCTGGGCAGCGCCCTCCCCCCACCCAGAGTCCTTGGAATCCCGGGGGAGTCCTCTCTCTCTGCCGCAGGGCCTCGGTTTTGTGCCCAGTGTAATGGCAGCGCCGGCACCTGTCAGGCCCGTGTCGTTTCTCTGTGAGAAGGACCAGCAGGAGGGCCCGTCCTCCTCCCCTGCTCACATTCTCTCTCTCTGTCTCTCAAAAATAAATGAAAAACATTAAAAAAAATTTTTTAAACACGGATTCTGAAGCAGGAGGTGAGCGGGGCCCAAGAGCCCCCCTTGCCAGCCGCCCAGTCCACGAAGGCCACTCCAAACAGCATGCAAGTTTCTAGGGTTCTCCTTCTCTTGGTTTTTGACATTTGGCTATTCCTTCCTCCGTCCTTTTAACATCGACTGGGATTCATTCGGTTTCCTCAATCGGGCATCAGCCTGTCTGCAGTTTGCCTTCCTGGTCAGCGGATTCCCCGGAGACACGGCGCTACTCTGTAGAGCAGTTGAATTGAATCAGGATCACGGAGGTGAGGCGCGGCCGTGGGGATGGCCAGGGCAGCGGGGGCCAGGCTCCGGGGCCCCCCCAGCGGACTTCCCCCGGGGGACTGAGGCTCCCGCTGGCCATGCTGCCCCGGGCTTCAGCTCCCCCTCCTGTCCCGGACGTCGCGGCACTGTGGGCAGCCTCGAGTCACGCTGGTGGGACGTCCATCAGGCCACTCGGCAGCCTGATCACGAATCTGAGATGCAGTCGCCTCTTCTCCGAGGTGTTACCTCCATCAGGAGATCGAAGGCGAGAAGCCAAGTGGATGGAGAATTCCTTCTGCGTTTCCCCAGCATTTCTGGGGCTCCCATCACGGAGCACAGCCCCAGCGCGCCCCTCGATACGGACTTCACCAGTGTGATTGCACAATGGAAAAACAGAGGCCCTGTGGCCGCGTGTGTGAGCTCCGCGTGTGCAGGAATCTTACGTGTAAACTTTACTCCTTTAAGCGATACTGGTGTCCACACGAGTATGAGCCTGTTTCAGGAGACGATTCGGCCCAGGCCCAGGCAGGCTGCCTGGGAAACGGATGCATGCTCATTTGGTCTCTTTCTGTGTGAGTTAGCGGATGTCCACGGCCCCCCGCGTGACCGCTGTGACCCTGTCTTGTCCCAGGTGCGATCCTGACGAGCAGAAATGGGGAAGAAGCTGGATCTCTCCCAGCTCACGGACGAGGAGGCCAGGCACGTCTGGGAGGTGGTGCAGCGGGACTTCGACCTGAGGAGGAAAGAAGAGGAAAGACTCGAGTAAGTGTCCGAGGCCGTCCCCTCGAGGGGCCTCCCGGGGCGCCAGGGCGGCAGACAGCAGGGAGCCCGGGGCCGGCACTGCCCGGGGGCGGGACCCTGGAAACCGTCCTGCTCTCTGGGCTCAGTCTCATAATTAAGACGAGGGGATCTGACTTCCCAGCCTGCCTAAGCGCCGAAGCCGTTGGCTCAGAAAGGGCCCGCGTGGGGAGTGGGAGGCAGGGGATGGCCCGTCCTGCCGTCTGCTCGGTCTGCCTGGTGGTGGGGCGGGCTCCGTAAGCATCCCCCATCAGACATCAGAAGGATGGCAGTGCAGCGGCGTGTACGTGGCCCCTGGAAACGCAAGCATGCAATGGTGCGGAAAGTCTGTGTCAAAGTGACGTTAGGTCAAGAGCACTGAAGCCCAAAGGGCATTACTGTGACCGGATCCAGCAGGTGACACGTTTGGGAAGTCAAGAGTCGTTTTGGGGGGTGGGGGAAGAGAAGGGTCATTTCAGTTCTTACCATTTTCGATGGTTTTGTCTCTTGTACTAATATGAAACCAGGATGTTCCCAACATTGTTAAATATGCCCCAGAAGGTACAGCTGCTTCTGTCCGTGAGGAACCTTTGCCTCCAGCTCCCCCTGACCCCGGGGAGCCGCAGGGACTGGCGTGAGGTCCTGAGGCACTGGGGGGGCAGGAGCGTGATGAGCGCATGAGGTCAGAACACACGGGTTCACCGTCTGCCCAGACGATTCTGCTTAGAAAGGGCAAGGCTAAAACCCAACGGCATACGCGCTCCAGGCTCTGGACGCCAGAGCCGGCCCCACAGGGCCGTCAGCTCGCATGCTCGCTCCGGGTCCCTGGTCTGTGCATCAGGCCCACAGGGCGGGTGGCCCTGAATCACCCAGCGGCTCGGGAATCGCTCAGGTGGGTTTCTCCTGGCTCCGCAGCCTCCCGAAGAGAGGCCCCCGGGGCGGACAGCTAGGCTGGAGGACCCACCAGGGTCGCTGACAGAACAGAGCTCACGGGGAACAAATTAGGAGACCAAGAAGCAAGCACGCTCACGAATGGAGAGACCTCTCCTCCCCTGAACAAGCATCCGGTGAGCACAGTGTGCGCCCGGTCCCCGGGGCGGGTCTGCCGAGGGGCAGGTCTGCTAAACGGCCAGTTCTCCGAAAAGACCAGTTAGAAAACAAACAACAGCAGGATATCCCATGATGTGTAAGTTAACAGAAATGTGCGCCGGGCAGTGTCTCCCCAGGTGTGACAGTGCCAGCGGGTTGTGAGGGGCGTGGCCAGGGCCTGGCCCTCCCCAGCTGTGCCGAGGGCACCCGCAGCCCCGTGGGGAAGACAGCGCCCGTCCCAGCTGTGAGGGGCGAGGGCCGGAGGGTCCGGGGCGCTGTGTCACCAGGAGCCTCCCGACGTGGTTCTCCAAACAGGCCACACAGATGGCTTTCCTCGGAATCGACTAGAAGGAAGGGAGAGGTCTTTGATTTAGCCGCAGGCACACAGAACTCTCTCCCTGGAGCTGGCGTGTGGGACCAGGGACCTGGGAGTGGCGTGCTTACCGTGCAGGGTGTCATGTCGCTCTTGGCTTCCCTTCAGGACGTGGCGCTGCACTCCTGAGAACGGGAGACTCAAAGATAGACACAATTAGGATGTTCACACCACGGGCCTCGGAAACGTGCTTTAGGATAGATTCACAGACCACCTGTTCCCTGCCACGGGGTCCTGAGCCTGGGCTGTAACGGGGACGTGTGTCTTGCTGTGGCTGAACAAGTATGGTGGACGCTCGTGTGAGAGAACGGCGCTCCGTGGGCTGCACCTGCCACCTGGGGTGGGGCTGGGGTCCTGACCTTCACCAGTGTCCCCGAGACTGATCTTGAATTATCTCGGTGCCACGGAGGAGCGCTTGGTAGCGTGCTCTTTCCGATATATTTTTTAATTAATAAAATAGAAATAAAAATCCATTCTTAACGTGATAAAAGTCTCCCTCAAGCAATAGCCATCAGGATAGATTCATGTTGGAAACAAGAAAAGGATTTCTGTCGGCACCCCTCGTGACCACTACCGTGTCCCTGTTTTCTCGCCAGTGCGATCAGAGAAGGTTGCAAAATAAAGCCGTCACCTGCAGACGTGAGAACCCAAGGCGGTCCTCTGTAAGATGAGGAAAAAGAGAGTTTAGTCATCTGCCTAATTACAACAGAATATAAAAGAGGGGCGCCTGGGTGGCTCAGTCGGTTAAGTCTCCGACTTTGGCTCAGGTCAGATCTCACGTTCGTGGGTTCGAGTCCCGCGTCGGGCTCTGTGCTGACAGCTCAGAGCCTGGAGCTGCTTCTAGTTCTGTGTCTCCTTCTCTCTCTGCCCCTCCCCGTCTCATGCTCTGTCTCTCTCTGTATCAAAAATAAATAAAACATTAAAAAAATTTTTTAAAAAAGAATATAAAAGAAAAGCAGAGTCCCCCCTTAGACATCAAAAATAATCAATAAGAAAATACGTAGAAAAAATTCTATTTACAATAAAAACATGAGGTACCTAGAAATGCGCATGTCGGAGATGTGCAAATGCAGTTGGAAGGAGGGCACACAACGTGACTGAGCAGCGTATGAAAATGTTAAATAAACAGCGAGCGACGGCACCTGCTCTGAGCGGCACAGGCATCGATCTGCAGAGGAGTCGATGAATTGTAATCCCAGTCGGATCCCCGAGGCAGGCTGGGGACGAGAGAGAACGGTACGGAGAAACCAGACGTAAGATAGAGCGGTTTAAGTAAAAATAGGAAGGCGTGTGCTCTGGGAGGTAACTTACTTCAGTGCTCCCTAATGAAAATAAAGTGGCCTTCACAGCTGGCCTCCAGAGAGCAGCACGGGAAGGTCTATAACTCAACAAAGTATGTGTTACAATTTCTAGGACAGTAAGGGTCACATTTGGGGACATTTGGGGACAGGGGTGAGGTTTAACCTCAGGAAGATTCGTAATCGATATGTTAAAAATCTAAAACACGCAACTATGAAAATTCCTGGCACAGAATATTCGTAAATGTGTCTATGGACTTAGTATTGATTATGTAAATATGACATATGAATCTCAAATTTTTGTGTTTTGAAAGTTTTAATTTTTAAAAAGTTAGAAGAAACAATTAACAGAAATGGCAAAGATTTGTATTCTCTATATATGAGGAGCTTCTTAATATCAGAGAGACAAGTACGTTTTCCAGATTAGAAAACCGTGAAAACCCCACTGAAAGAGGAAAAGGGCATGAACAGGAAATTCACCAGCTAAAAAGTGTGCGTAACCAGGAAACACAAAGAGATAACTAACAGAACGACAACAGAAATACAAACTAAACAAAATATGTCGCTTTCACATATTTCCGAAGATGTCGGAGACTCCCAGTGTTCAGCCTGCTTAAAGGGCTCAGGCAAATTCACAGCCAAAGAAAGAGGGGGATGAATTTGACCTTTGCAGAGGCCAGTCTGTCTGGCATCACGTGGCAAAAGCCCTCTGAACCTGTGACTCGCGGTCCTACAGAAAGAATCCAGAGAGGCCGTTCCTCACAGCAAGGACTAGGAAGACCCGAATGTCCAAAATTACAAGCTTGGCTGAATAACCAAATTTGACCATGAATCCAACCACAGATTACCTGGCGCCCATTAAAAATAAAGTCATAGCAGTGAATCTTCATGACCAGCTCACAAGATACTAAGTGGAAAAAGCATGTTGTAAAAATGTATGGTTTTATGCCATTTCACTTTAAAAAATTTTTAATGTTTATTTGAAAGAGAGAATGAGTGGGGGAGGGGCAGAGAGAGAGGGAGACACAGAATCCAAAGCAGGCTCCAGGCTCTGGGCAGTCAGCACAGAGCACGACGCAGGGCTCGAACCCACAGACCGTGAGATCATGCCCAGAGCCGAAATCACAAGTTGGACGCTCCACCGACTGAGCCCCTCAAGAGGCCTGACATTTATTTCACTTTTTAAAAAATGCGTAGAAAAGTCTAGCAGTCACAGAGGCTCCGTGCCCACTGGGCTCTTTCCTGCCGTGACTCACCTCCCTCATGTCGTGGAGTCCAGCCCCTTCTGTTCCCTCTGCTGATCTTCCTGGGACCCCAAGATTCACTTTCAGAGGGTCTGGGGCCCACTGCTTCTCTCCTCTGTGCGTACTCGCTCCCTGAGTGATCCTCAGCACACCGGGGTTCCTGTGCCCTCCGACCCCGCTGCCCTCCGACCCCGCTGCCCAGCAGAACGAGGGGCTGACCCGCACCTGTGCCCCAGCCTGGCGCCCCCAGCCTCCTGCACGTGTTACGCACTTGAAATGGTCTCATGCAGCTGGGGAACCAACTTTGTCTTTTTTTTTTCTTTCATTGTAACGCAGTTAAGCAGCCACCTGTGCCGAGTGGCTGCCATACTGGACAGTGCAGGCCTCCCGTTTCTGCCCTCAGCCGAGAACTTCCCTCTGAACCTGTGACACACGGCGCAAATGCCTACTGAGCACCTTGGCCGGGAGTCTCACCCGCGTCTCTCACCAGCATGCCGAAGGCGGGGCTTGACTCTCCCCGGGCTCCCACTTCCCCGTCTGGGAAGCAGCCTGGTGGCTGAGGCTTAGTGCCCAGGAATTATGGTTTCCTCAGCCCCTTCCCTCTCGTCCCACATCCCGTGCCCCAGCAAGCCCTGTCGACGCAGCCCTCAAAATAAATCCCGGCTCTGGCTCGCCAGCCACACAGCCGGCCCCGTTCATGCCCCGCCGTCTCTTTGCTGGACATCTCCCCCCCCCCCGCCGCCCCGGGCCCCCAGGAACCTCCTTCCCTCCCCGCCTCCCTATTGCTGCCTCCTTCCCATCGCTCACGTCCCGTCTAGGTGTCACCTCCTCAGAGAAGCCTCCCTGATTGCTCTTTCTACATTAGCCACCACCCTCCCAACACCACTGCTTTCTGCTCAGCCTCCTGGGTCTCCCTCCACAGCACTGAGGGCTGGTCTCGTGTCACGGGAGTCGTGCACTTGGGTGGAGTCGGCCTCCCCACCCACGCCTCAGCCCAGGGACGGCTCTGTTTTGTCACTGGCGCCCAGCACAGTACCTGACCACGGAAAGACTCCAGAGCCGTCTTTGTGCCCAGATCCTTATGAATGTGCGCCTGGGGCTTTGCCTGCGTTGTATCAGTCACTCCCCGGACCAGCCTCCCATGTGGCTCTCACTATTTTCCCCGTTTCCAGGAGAGGACCTGGGAATGCGCCAGGTTCCCCGGCTGTGACGGGTGTCCAGAAATCGTTAGCCGTGGGAGTATGGGGGGGGAGGGGGGCATCTTGCGTGTCGGTCTATACTGTTGCTCACCATTCATTCTGTCCCGGGTGTTTACAATGTTACCTGCGGAAAAGAGACACATTATTTTTTAATGTCACTTGAGTACAGAGTAGCACCTACGTGAACCTCCAGATGGTGCCCCCCTTCTTTCACTCGCTTCATCTGGGGAAGAGCCAGTCCTGTGGACACCCGCGTCCTGGACCCACGGGCGCGCGCAGGGGAGAGGCAGGAGAGCCCGCACTCCCTGCCCGTGAGCATGCTGTCTGCTGTGTGCCTGGGCCCCTCCGGCAGCTGCACCCCACCTCCGCCGGGGTGGCCTCTGTCCTCGGCGGGAAGGGCTGGGTAGTCCCAAAGCCCCCGGGGAGGACAGGAGTGCTCGGCGCACGGTGACTCATGCGCCTGGGTGCGGCCCGAGTTACCTAAATAGAACACCCTGTTTCGAAGGGCACAGCCCGGAAATCAAATATTAGGCCTGCGGACCCTCCCCGGGAGGGCAAACAGGCGGGGCCGTGGGCGCTCCCGCCGCAAACAGACCGGCTCCCGAGCCTCTTTCTGGAAGTTCTGCCTGCCTGAGACACGCGCATCCCTGGCACACTGTGGAAATCCTGCTGCCAAGGAAGGTGACGCGTGCCTCCCGCCGGGCCCGTGGCCCCTCAGACAGACGGCCCCGAGGGCCGAGGCCCCGGGCCGAAGCAGGGCCTGGGGGTCAGGACCCCCGACCCCCGACCAAGAAGGACCACTGCCAAGACTCCGGTGACGCTCGGGCCCATGTCACCAGCCGCGAGGATCCCCTCCTGGTCCTGTCCGCCGCCCTGTGGTCACTCTCTTCCCAGGACTTGGCAGAACGTCAGCAAGTTCCTGCTCTCGCTTCCTCTTCGCTCCTGATCTCTGTTCACATCGTCAGGGCTTTGCAGCCACGTGCCTGCTCTGCAGCTGTGGTCACGTGCCGCCGGCTTTCTTCCTTTGTGTGGTGCGGGACAGCCACACCCGGTCTGGGCACCAGACTTTCAGTCATTTCGCCTGTTGAGTCGGTGACTCGTTGGTGCCTTCAGACCCCCACACCCATTCTTAGGGTCACCCCTGGGATCCCTCTCTCCGTGGGGAGCACATCACAGGTTACATTCTCAGGAGAAGCACAGGCTGTGGAGTTTACATTCTGGAACCTCTCAGCCGGGAGGAAGACCTCTGTCCACATGCTTTCCCTTCGGCGCTCTGGCAGAATGAAGCTGCCCCCCAAAGACGCCCCCACCAGAGACGCCCAAGCCCTGATCCCCCGAGTCTGTGGTTGTGTCCAGCTCTGTGCCAGGTTGCAGGTGCCTTTAAAACATCTAATCAGCTGGCCTGGTCCTAGATGACCTGGACGGCCCTGGGTGCTGACAGAGGGGCCAGCAGGTGGAAGGAGGGGAGGCAGGACCCCACGAGAGCCAGGGTGCTTCGCTGTGGGAAGGACCCCGCCTGCCACACAGGCCGGGGCCGCCGGCCCTCGACGTGCAGGAGACCAGAGCCTCCCCAGAGCCTCCCAGAAGGATTTCAGTCCTGCAGCACCTTGATGTGGCCCAGTGACCCCCATGTCAGACTTTCTGCCTTCAGAGTCATCAAATGTAAAGAGCAAGTGTTATTTTAAGCCACAAAATGTGTGGAAGTTTGCTACCACAGCCATGGGAAGCTGACCCATGGCTTCTAGCGCTCTCCGCACCCGCCTCTCTCTCTGGGCCCTGCAGAGGAGCCACGTGCCAGCCCACACGGTCCCCCAGAGGGAGCCCCGTCTGTCGTGAACCGTGCTGGCAGCCCGCCTGCATGCAGCACTCCTGATCCAGACCCTGACCCTGCTTTCCTCCTGGCTGGGGGCCGTGTGTGTGTTCCGTCAGCGTCACCCTCCTTGGCTTGCTTGGCCCTCACACCCAGCCCAGCCACGCCGAGGGAAGCGGCACCGTCTAAGACGGCCTGGGAGCCCCCGCCGCTTGAGCCGAAGACAGCCTCAGCCTATCGGCCTCCAGTGTCCGAGCCTCTTCTCACTTACACGGACTCTTCATGGCTTCAGAGGCCCCCAGCCCCACACCCCCTGCTTGTGGCCAGGTCAGCGGTGGGTGTTGGGGGAGCGGCTCCCGGCCCCCACGGTGACAGCACTGCTGGGGTCTTGACTCTGCACACCTCCCGCTGGCTCCTTGCTGGTCCCCGAGACGGAACGGAGGCTCAGGTCGGCGTCAGGACCGGCACCGTCACTCCCCTGAGAATTGTCCTGGCGTCGGGCACGGCGGGCCCCTCACCGCTGAGATCCCTGACCCCAGCCATCAGCCTCACACGCTGTGGCCTCTTCGACCCAACCCCAGGACTGCCAGTCCCCTGGCCCCTCAGCAGGGACTCAGGCTAAGGACCGCCCGGCCCAGAGGCAGAGAGCAGAGCACTGGTCAGAGCCCATCCCTCTTTCAGTGGCCGCCGAGGGACGTTGGTGCTGGGGCCACAGCGTGCTCCTCCCCAGTGGACCTGGAGGGTGCATCACCAGCGCCCAGGCCCTGGGCTGTCCCCAGCACTCACACGGTTCCACTTGCTCCCCTCCGGACTCCCCGCTGCGAGGGGAAGCACAGGGACAGGTGGTTCTGACCTCTTCACGTCGCCGCCAACCTCACCCCCTTCCATGCCCGGTCATTGCCAAGACAGGACCTCCCTTCTCTGTCTTGTCTTGAAAGAGCTTGCCTGGCACCAGAACCCCTCCCTTGTCCTCAGAGGACCCTAAGCCTCTCCTGGGGACAGTAGGCATCTCTCCTTCACTCGGCTTCAGGGCACCAGTCAAGGCTCTTGACGTTGGTGCCTCGGGGTGGGCTGGAGGTGGGCCGGCAGAGCGCAGAGCTGTGGGCGTCTGGTCCCAGGGACACCCCTCTGCTGCACTCCCCCCATCCGTCCCTGTTTCCACCCCTGCCCTCCCTTTAGCCCTTTTCTCTGTGTCTGGGGCAGCGCACTTGCTTCAGAGCCTGCCGTGCTCAAGCATTTTGGCCTCGGAGTCCCTTTACATTCTTAAGTTATTGAGAAACCCCAGAGAGCTTATGTCCATGTGGGCTATACATGTCAATATTTACCCTCTCGGAAATTAAAACCAGGCATTTAAAAAAATACTCATTCATTCGCTTAAGTAACAACAGGAAAGCCCTTATGTGTTGACATAAATAACATTTTTTAATGGAAAATAACTTTTCCCCAAACAAATGAGAAGCCTGGTATGTTGTATGTGTTTGGAAACCCCCTTCAGTGTCTGGCCTAAGAGGAGATGGGAGAATTCTCATATCTGCGTCTGCTTTCAGTGTTTCGGAGTACGTTGTCTTGGCTGAGGAATTTGAAGGAAATCTAGCCTCCTCCAAATGTGTAGTTGGAAAAAGAGGTGTTTCAACAGCCAGGTGATTATGAATATTGTGTTTTGGTACTACATGGAAACTCAACAATTGGTAACTTTTTTAAAATTTTTTAATGGTTTTTTTTTTGAGAGAGAGAGAGAGAGAGAAAGAGCAAGAGCGAAGGAGGGGTAGAGAGAGAGAGGGAGACACAGAGTCCAAAGCAGCTCCAGGCTCTGAGCCAATAGCCCAGAGCCCGACTCGGGGCTTGAATCCATGAACTGTGAGATCGTGACCTGAACAGTCAGACACTTGACCAACTGAGCCCCCCAGGAGCCGCACAACCGATAATTCCTTACAGTAGATTGCATGGTGGAATCTGAGGCCATATGAGTGGACTTCTCCTTTTACGTGAAAACCCGTCCCTGTCTTGCGCTCAGAGTGGACCTTTGGTCCTTGTGTAGTTTTGTCGCACCGTATGCACCTTCTAAATGACGACTCATTTCGTTAAATACCCAAAACATCACACTGATTCCCGTCACCACTGACGTCATCAGCAGTCTCTTAAAAAAAACGGAAGTGTTGGACACCATTGAGCTCACGGCAGCAGACAAATCTCCCAAGATCCCTCCTTGTGTTTGAAAGCCTGAGTTTTGTCATTGGCCACAAACACTGTCACTTGCTTTTCTCGCGGTGACGGCGCCCTCTGTTCATTCCTGAGAAAACGTCCTGTGAACGCCCATGTCAGCATAGCTTGTCTTTCAGTTGTTTTTTTTTTTTTAAGTAAAAACGATGTCCCATGAGAAAATTCTGGCTCCTGTTGGAAGTCCAGCCAGCGCCTGCTTCCTCTCGTCAGGACCTTGGTGGCGCTTCAGGATGTAGCAGAAATGCTTTCGCGTGTTTATCTCATTTCTTCAGGCAGAACAGTAAGAAGACACAGGCTCAAGGGCTGAGGTGGATCGGATGAATACCTGTTCTTAAAATTTTTCTTAATGTGTTTTATTTATTTTTGAGAGACAGAGAGAGACAGCGCGCGCTGGGGAGGGGCAGAGAGAGAGAGAGACACAGAATCTGAAGAAGCTCCAGGCTCTGAGCTGTCAGCACAGAGCCCGACGCGGGGCTCGAACCCACGAACCGTGAGATCATGACCTGAGCCGAAGCCGGACGCTTAACCGACTGAGCCCCCCAGGGGCCCCAGATGAATGCCTGTTCTCGTAGCACCGAGGACAAGCCTTTAATCAGGACACGCTTCATCAAAGACATACTCATCTTTACTTCTGTGACGAAGCCTGGAGCGTGTACGGTCTGCCCTCTGCCGTGACGCGGGCGGAGGTCCTAGGTGTTTGTTTGGCCCCCGTGGCTTCTGTGCTGCAGGCGTCAAGGGCCGACAAGAGGAGTAACGTGTCAGCATCGTGGCCAAGACAATGTGGACCTTGTGGGTCCCGAGAACCTCCAGAGGGTCCTGGACCCCGCCGTGAGATCCGCGAACCTCCAGAGGGTCCTGGACCCCGCCGTGAGATCCGAACCCCCGGCCTCCGTCTGCTCCGGTGGGAATTCTGCCCGTCTTCCTCCCCTTGCCCGTATTCATTCCTTCCCGTCTTTATCTTGGCCGTGTCTTCTCACCTCAGTGGACACAGCCTGTGGTCCTTCCCTCTCAGCCCGGCTCCTCGGTCATCCCCTCCCCTCTCTTAATCCCATGTAAGGTGCCACGCACGCTTGTTTCAGGTCTTCTTCTGTTTCTGACTGTCAATCGCATCAGTCTTTTCTTCCTGGCAGTGACTTAGACTCGTGTCTGCCAACACACCCGTAGTGGAGGGACATCTGGTCAACCCGGGGTTTGCAACAAGCATCCCACGTGCGTTGCTCAGGCCCCGCTCCCCTGTTCCCTGTGCAGCTCTGGGGCAGGGTGGTTGCCCGCAGCCGGTAGGCGTCAGCTGGCATCACCGGGCTGGAGCAGCATGGGCTCTGCTCCTCCCTCCTCTTCCCTGTCCAGCTACGCAGAAGAGAAGTTATGTTTTCAAGAATCCGAAGCTGAGTATAATGATCCCATCCCCTGTGGCTGGCACCTGAAGCGTGTCAGTGCCCAGCCACCATGCCCGGGGCTCTTACTTCTGGGGACTTTGCGCCCTGGGATGCAGCATGCCTAGCCTGTCCCCATCTTTCTTCCTGCCGTGCTGGGGCTCCAGCACTCTCTCTCAGTGGGAGGAGAAGAAGGGGCGGCCTCCAGATTTTCTGCCTGATGCAGATTTAGTCCCAGTGGAAACGGAGGAGGGGGGCCCTCCCTACCTCTCCCTCCCCCTCCCCCTCCCCTCCTGCCTCCAGGTGTCTGTGCTAGTTGGTGTGAGGCAAAGCCAGCCTTGTCAGGGCAGCTTCATCTAGACCGTGGTGAGCGGTGGCAGCACTGGCCTGGGTGCCCCCAGCGCTCGGCCATTCTCTCTTGGCTTTCAGAGCTGAGACAAGTTCTGTCTGTGGTCTGTCTCCCGGAGAACTTGAATGGAGCGTGGAGAGAGGGAGATCAGTGAAGCGCAGTTAATGTCACTGAAAACGGAAGGTTGTGTCCCAGGGCCTCTCGGCACCGCTGCCTCGTCCTGCGCCTCCGCCGTGCTCGGGGCAGGGGGACCCCACCGTAAACCATGGACGCAGGGTTCTCACAAGACTGCGGCACCCAGGATGTGTGAGATTTTTGTCACTAAGAATGGATCCTTTTTATTGCCTCTAAAGCTAAAAATATTGCATTTGGCAGGCATTCTCTGAAATCCAGAAAGGAACGTGTACATTTTCCAGTCAGTCCAGTTCGGGCGAACTCACCAGAAAGTTCCGGGGAACTGGGGTTTTCCCAGGACGGTTCCCGCGCCGGGCGTTCTGCAGGCCAGGCCACCAGCCTGCTCTGTGGGGTCAGCTAGCTTCCTGCTGGACGACACCCAGAACTCTTGCAAGGGGTCCCTCCCAGCTTTGCCCCCCCGCACCGTGTGTGACCTCCTAGGGACAGTGCAGTGGCCTGTCACTTTCTCGGCAGGGTGACAGCCCAACCCCCACTTACCTGGCGGAGTCCTCCGTGCAGGCTGTTAGCTCAGGCCAGGGTGCGGAGGAGGTGTGACAGCCAGGCCCTCACGGAGAGGAGCGGCAGCCTCGCCCGCCCGAAGAGCTGGATCTGGGCCTGCCCTACATCTTCTGCTGCAGCTCCGACCAGCCGTGAATACTCGGATTTTTCTCTCCTCTCTAGCCTCCTCTTAGACGGTGCAACAGGTTGGTTCTAAGTAGCCATGTGGCCTGGCCAGGTTCACTCCCAGGACTCCCTCTGGCCCTGCTGGGCTCCCCAGAGCCACCAACCTCACCCCCTCCGAGGAAGGCCGGACACCGGTGCTGATGGCTGCAGGCCCACCCTCATCCGGTGAAGCAGGGTGCCCAGGCACAGTGTCCAGGCTCCGCGCCGTGCAGGCTCCGCGGGCTCCGGCTCAAAGCTGGACTTCAGGGCCGCTGTCCAGCCTCGTTCCGTTTCGAGTTGTGTGAGTTGTGCAGGCAGGTGATGGCTGTCCCAGCGCGCGACCCTGAGCCCTGACGGTTCACGGCTCCCTGGCACGGACGGAAGCCACGGACACACAGCCTGGAAAGTTGTGCCACTGTGAACGGCCACAGATATGTTTCCGTGCAATTCCGTGCCTATAAAAATGGGGTGTTTCAAGCCCAGCCTACTCAGACTGCGCACGTGTGAACCCCACCTATGGGCTCCCCCTTGGGGAGAGAGCGGGAGCCTGGCGTGACCACGGCAGAGAGGCGGGGCTGCCGTGGGCGCCTTTCCCCGACTTTGGGTCACTCTTCTCTGCATATGAGAAAGCTCCCGTGTGTGTGTTTACACACATGCGTGCGAGCCTGTTGCTAAAACAATGTCTAATATAGTTCTTTCTGATACTCCCCTCAGGGGGCTGAAGGGCAGGATTAAGAAGGAGAGCTCCCAGAGGGAGCTGCTGGCGGACGCGGCCCACCTGGATGAGACCCACTGCGCCCGCTGCCTGCAGCCCTACCGGCTCCGCGCCGCCCCCAAGAGGCAGTGCCTGGACTGCCACCTCTTCGCCTGCCAAGACTGTAGCCACGCCCACCCGGAGGAGGAGGGCTGGCTCTGCGACCCCTGCCACATGGCCAGGTGAGCCGGGGCCGGGGGAGCGAGCGGGCCAGGTCCAGGGGACCCTGTGGGTTCCAGGGCCCGACACGTGCCCTTGGTGGGTCTGGCCGGAGAGGGGCGGGCGGTGCCATGGGCCTGACCTCCCTGTGTCTGCAGGGTCGTGAAGATGGGCTCCCTGGAGTGGTACTACGGGCATCTGAAAGCCCGCTTCAAGCGGTTCGGGAGCGCCAAGGTGGTCCGGTCCCTGTGCGGGCGGCTGCGGGACGGAGGTGAGCGGCGGGGCGGAGGGGCAGAGCCGACCTCTCTCGGGGCCTCTTTTCATTCCCAGGCGTGTTTTAATGCCTCGGGACCCGGCAGATCCCTTGGCACTTGTGTGTGCGCCTGTCAGTCCATTTCGGGTATTCTGTGTGACATTGGCTGTGTTCCACGTGGAGCGGGCCTCCGCACCCCCTGGCTTGGCCCCCGGAAGTCCGCAGCTGAAATCGTATTTTTCCAGTGCTTCCTAGCAGGCTGAGCACTCACAGCCAAGGATTCTGCAGCTCAGTGGCTCATCGAATGATCAGGCCCTCGTGTTCCCCAGGCCCTTCCTCCCCAGGCCTCTGATTTGGGGGCCTCAACTCTCTCTTTTAACACACACATTCCTTGTGAGTCTGACGTTTATCAAGACTTGAAAAAATTAATTCTAACTCAATCGGGTGTTTTAAAATTTTGGATCCAAGTATTTATTTCCTACTGAGCTTGAAATCCATACTGTGACCTTACGCCAGCTCTATGTTCACCGGTCTTGTCCACCTTCACAGGGCTTGGAAGGGAAGGACATTTTAGGGGAAGGGGGAACGTTTGGAAGTTGAATTTGAGCGATCATTGAGCAGGGTCCGCAGGAGCACGGGCCTTGTCGTGGTCACTTGGATCCCGGGCTCTGGCGTTAGGCCGGGCCGGGCCTTCAGGCGGGGAGAGCTCACCGGGCCGGTGCGCAGGGCTGGGCATCCCGATCACCTCCATCGGGCACGGGCCCTCGGGCCGGGAGCCCCTGCACGTCAGGAGCAGATCCTGTGCTGTTCGGATTGCAGTGTCCTCGCCAGGTCCCAGCCCCAGGCCTTCTGGGGAGAGGTCTAACTTGTGTCTGGGTCCCGTAAAGCCCCACGTTGGCAGCGGGACCCGAAGTTGGGCGCAGCCACCCCCAGAGCGCGTGAGCGTTCGCTGGGCCCGATTCAAGCGCGCTCTTGAACCCAGGACCGGGACTACCCAGAGGCACCCTCGCTGGGAATGGCTCGTAGCATCCGCAGCAGTGGAGCTGGGGGTGAGGGGGCTTCTTGGAGACAGAGGAATACGGTAAATCATCCAGAGAAGAGCACTTTGAAGAGTAGGAGGAGGCTTTCCTCAGAACTGTGCTGAGATGACAGATGTGGCCAGGAAGGGCTGTTACCCGATCCTCAGAGGCTCTTCCTCCTCTCCCCTGCCCTCCCGCGGCTTCCCACAGGCGGTATCTCCGTCCCAGGCGGGAGCCCGTCACTGAAGCCCAAGGTCCCACGCGCACTTGGCCAGCCAGGAGCCGCCGGGCCTTCCTGCAGCCGAAGGGGTTTAGTCTGGCCCCTTCACGGGGCTCAAGGGTGAGGACCGCAGGGAGCGGGCTGCACTCACTGCAGAGGATTCGAAAATCTCAGGCTGAGAGGTGACCCCGCTCACAGAGGAAACCACAGGCCTCCACGTTAGAACCCCTGAGGACCTGGCCTCACCCTGAGAGGTGCAGATCTCAGGGGCCAGTGGGCTCAGGGATCCGGGCTGGATATTCCATTGGCTGCTGCAGCCGCCCCCGCCCGGAACCCTCCGATTTCAAAGTAGTCCCAGGGCGCCCGGGGGGGGGGGGCTCAGACCTGGAAGCCTCCGACTTGGATTCTGATCATAATCTCACGGTTAGTGGGTTCAAGCCCTGCGTCCAGCTCAGAGCCTAGAGTCTGCTTTGGATTCTGTGTCTCCCTCTTTCTCTGACCCTCCCCTTTCTCTCAAAAATAATAAAACGTTAAAAAAATTTTTTTCAAAGTAGTCACCACCGAAGACCACCAGGTGGCGCTGCTGGGCAACAGGAACATCAGCTCCCAGCGGCTGCGCAGGGCGGGGGCGGGGACTGGGACGTGGCCTGTGATGGGAGGCATGGGTGTCTCAGGTCCCCCAAGAGACGTCCAGGACGCGGTCCCCCTGCTGGGCGTCTAGGAACCCAGCACACTGAGGGGGAGAAGGTGCAGGGGAGGAAAAAAAAAATAGAAAAAAAAAAGAAATGATTGAAGTCAGTGGGTCTAAGGCAGCCTGGTGAGCTGGTAGGGGCCCCTGGGGGTCTTGTCCCAGTGAACCTGGGAGCAATGGTGTGTTTTCCCGAGTCCCTCACACCGGGACGGGCAGACGCTGCAGGAGACGGTCCCAGGGCCAGGAAGGAAGTGAGAGGAAAGCCCGTCTCTAAGCACGCGGTCTCCGGAAGATGTCTGCTTTTCTCAGTGCCTTTTCTGTGGTTACAGGTTTGCCTGACGGGGCACACGGGTCACCTGACATCCACAGTAAGTCCCCCGTGTGCACAGGGCTTCACTTTTGCTTCCGCCCACCTCCATACCCCCATCAAGAGCCATCGAGAAATCTCTTCCGTGTCAGGAGCGTGGAAAATCCTTTGGGTTTCTTTGAGGATGGCTTATCTCCGCGGATGGGTTAATATCGCTGAGTCCCTTGTCCCAGGTGGAGAGACGGAAGGAGGTGCTGACAAGGTCACGGAGATGCTGTTCATGTTCAGTTGGCCGGTGGGGGGAGGGGTGCTCCACCCTGACAGGTCACACACACGCCCACACACGTACCTGGGCCTCCGGAACCACTTCTGCGCTCCCGTAGTAGAGTTCTGTCTCTCGGTCTTCTGTCCGACAGTTTGGGGTGCGTTCCCTTAAGACAGTCACTGTGCCGAGAATTGAACATAATTCCCCGGTCTGTGGGCCGCACGGGTCTCAGTTTGGGGTCTGAGGGGCTCGCAGGGCACTCGCAGATATATGAAACACCCACCTTGCTGGTGCTTGGGGCCTCTCCCCACCGCAAGGCCCAGGGGCTGAGGGTGGGGCACGGTGGGGGGTGGGCAGGGCAGCACGTGCTGGCCCTCGTGGGCCCTGAGAGATGGCGGGTGATCACACTCTGAAGCCCCGGAGCCCATGCCTGGATGCCTGTCCGGTGACCTGGAGGAGCCCAGCACGGGCCAGGCCAGGGTGAGGGGGAGAAGAGAGGGAAGGGGCTGTGACGGGGGCGCCCGGGGCCGAGGCTCACCTCCGTCCCAGCTGTGTCTGACGCCCGCAGGCGGGCAGGTGAAGGGGCAATGGGTGAAGTGGCCCATCTGAGAAGACCTGACTTAGCTGGGGGCCTCCTTCACCCTCACACACGCCGGCGATTCCGACCGCCCAAGACGGAATCGATGGACGGAGGGCGAAGGCCCGCAGGGGTGACCCTCGACAAACTGATGCGGAGTAATCGCTTTCTGCTGGGTTTCAGACCAGTCCTAACTGATGCTGGGCTAGGTCTCTGTGAGGCAGCAGACGGCCTTGCCTGGAAGTGTCGCGGTGGGTGGGTGGAAGGGTGAATGGAGAATGGATGGGTGGGTGGGTAGGTAGACGGATTCGTTACGCCGAGATCGCAGTGTCCCCCGAAGACCACCAGGATCCGAGTCACCTATGCAGAAGCAAAGGGCGTTCATTCGGGCTTCAGCTCGGTCTCTCGGACCTCACCAGCGCAGTGGATCCGTGCTGAGAGCCCCGAGCATCTGTCCAGCAGGGTGTTTATCACAGTAGGGGTGAGGGATGGGACGAAGGGTGGAGTGAGGGGCTGGGGTTACAAGATGACTGGGCGGCACCTCGGCAGAGGTTGGTGCGGTGCGGGGTGATTGACTAATTTAAAACTAAAACTAGCAGGCTCGCTAAGACAGCGGGAACATCCGGCGCTTAATGATTGGCTCGGGCTGGGGGTGGTACCTGCTCGGGCAACAGGTGGGTTGTTTCTCTCTCCGTTGCTGCCGAGTCTCACCTGGGGAAGCAGACTTAGGCCTTCTAGTTTCTGAGGCTTATTTGAAGCCTGTCATGGAGTCAGTTTGGTCCTTCAGATTAATGATAAGTAGGTGGATGGGTTGTAGATGGGTGTAGATGGGCAGGTGCGGTGGGTGGATGGATGGGTGGTATGGATGGGTGGTCTGGATGGGTGGGGTTGGATGGATGGATGGGTAGGAGGGCGGGTGGATGGATGGGTAGGAGGGCAGGCGGGCGGATGGGCAGGCTGGCAGGTAGACAGATGGGTAGGTTGCCAGGTGGATGGATGGGTAGGAGGGCGGGCGGGTGGAGGGTAGGAGGGCAGGTGGGCAGCCGGCAGGCTGGCGGGTACACAGACGGGTAGGAGGGTGGGCGGGTGGACGGTTTTCCCCCATCATTCCCTCCCTGGTTGGACTCATGCGTGTGTCCACTGCAGGTGGGCCGGCGCCAAGCCCTGGAGAAGCAAGTGGAGACAGTGAGCAGACAGAAGAGGATGGAGAAACGGGCACAGTGGCCCAGGCCCAGCCCCTTGGGAGCAAAGTAAGCCTTCCCCAGTCACCCCCGCCCCTCCCCCACCGGGAGCCCTGGGTTCTGATTTCCTAAACATCTCAGCGCTCCCCAGCAGAGCAGGAGCTCGGAGAGCCTGCCCCCTTGGCCGTGGCCAGCCGGCCTCTGAGACGCTGACACCAGACAGGAGCGTGCTTTCACCATCTGGTCTCGCCATCGGGAACCCCACACAGGCTGCAGGCCGGGCAGAGCCCGCTGCAAGCCTGCCTGGTCCGTGGGTCGGGGTCCCGGGCGCACACGTGTGAGGTTGTCCAGGCAGGCAGGGGTCCCAGAGGGCGCGCTGGCGTCTCCCAAGGCGGCCTTTGCCTCTTTGAGGGAAGTGAGGGCCTTTGGACTCCCCTCTGTGAACATTTGTGCTTTTCTTTACGGCCAGCCGTGACCCTTGCTTGCTTTGGTGTTTGTTTCTGTCTTCAGAACAGAAAGTTATCTTTAAGTTACTCTTGGTGATAGTAAGCGTCTGGGCAGATGACAGAGGCGAGCAGGTTGGGGCAGGGGGACAAGGATGAGCCACGGGGGGAGGCCAGGGTCCTTGAGAATCGACACCGGACAGGCCTGGCCAGTCCACGGGGACAACACTGTGTCCCTGCCACCCTGAGCTTAACGAGCGCTGCCCAGTGTCTGGAATATCCCCTACGCGGTACCTTTAAAGGACCAAGATCATCGGGAGGGAGGATTTCAGTAGATGTGTGCCCTTCACCCGAACATCCTGGAGCCCGCCCCCACCTCTGCACCCCCACTGCGGTGCCCCTCATTTGTCTGAAACCCCCCCGACTCTCCCAAGGGAGAGGCCCCGGCAGCTGTCGAGCAGACGCCCGCCACCCCCCGCGCTAAGGCTGGGGTGCTCGGTGCCTGTGCTCACAGCACTTCCGAGTGCTGGACACCCCTCTGCTCCTCTGGGAGATGCTGAGGAAGCAGGTCTTGCGGGGCTGGGGGCCCCTTGGTGCGGCCTCGGAGCTCCTGCGGGTTTGTGTCTGGTGCGGGAGGCGGACACGCCCGTGGGGGCCGGGGGACCCCTCCTCTCTGTCGGGCTGACCCTGGGCCTCCTCTTCTTGCCCACGTCTGCACCTGCTCAGAAGAAACGCCTCTCCATTCACGACTTGGACTTGGAGGCCGACTCTGACGACTCGACTCGGTCCTGCAGCCACTCCCCGAGTCCGTCCCCGGTCCTGATGGCCACAGACAGCCTGCCGGTCAGTGGGCTCACGTCTGCCCCCTCCTTCCCGGGCACTTAGATATCGGGCTCCAGGGGATGGCGCTCTGGGAAGAAATCCGAGGACAACAGCCGCATCGGGGCACGACAGGCCAGGAGAGAGTTGGGGAGGGGGCCCAGGACCCAGAAGCTGGGCTGGCAGCTTGGGGAAGTGGAGTGCAGGATGGGGTCTACGGCTGGACAGATGAGGGGGCCCAGGGGATTCGGGCCGGCTGCCTGTCCCAGAAGAAAGGCAGAGACACCGTGCCTTGGGAGGGCCGGCGGAATGGTCTCTACCCCAGAGTCCGGGCCTGACAGGTGCCCGGACATCTGTCTGGTGGCACCAGGCCAGAGCTGGGGCAGGGACGCAGCTGCATGGGTGGCTCAGCAGACTGCGACGGGGGAGGGGACGGCAGGGCAGGCAGCCGGCACCCCAGGGATCTCTGGGCCCCAGGTCCTGCTCTGGCCAAGGACCAGCCACAGCCGTCTCCACTTCCCGTGGCCCCCAGGGCCTGAGGGCAGCTTCCTCCTGCCCCCTCCACTGGTAGGAGGGGCCCGTGGCTTCCCGAAGCCCTCGGCACCTTGCTTCCTCGGGAATGGTGGCAGAGCAGAGAGGACCCTCTGCCGGCCTGAGGAAGGGAGGGGAGAGTGGGGGGGCTGCAGCCAGGGGGCCCCCCGGGAGCCCTGCCCACCTCCCTCTTGCCCTCCTGGCCTCTCAGGAGTATGAAGGTCCACACACTTATAAGTACACACCCCTCCCCCAAAACGCCAACTTCTCCATCGTGTTCTCGAGGGTCCCACCTCTGGGTGGGTCGGGCCCCCCAGGTTGTCAGCTGGGTTTCCGCTCCGTTGTGTGATGAGGGTCCGAGGTCCCAGGAACCCAGCCTTCCACGGACACGTGATGCGGAGTAGGCAGTACAAGTTCCAGCAGAACTTCTGGAATTAAAGGGAACTGAGTTTCGAGGGGGCAGAGCGGAGGGGTGTCTGGTCTGGGTCAGTCGGACGATGTCTGGAAACCCTCAGACCGGGACTCGGGGAGCTGCCCCTCCTGGTAAAATGTCGCCCAGCTGACAGGCCCCGTGCGCTCAGGCCCTCACAGACAAACCCCCTGCGAAGGGCACCCCCCAGGAGGCCGTGGTCCCGGAGGAGGCTGGTGTCGGTGCCCCCGGACGCCACCTGCATCCAGAGGAGGAGACGGACAGCCTCTCAGCTGCCGGACGGGATGCCGTCACAGAGCCCTGCCTCCCTGGAGAGGCCTGCGCCACAGCCCCGGGCCTGGCTGTCACACCGGGTAGGTGTCCTTGCTGGGGAAGTTGTGGGGGGGGGGACTTGCCTCGCGGCCCTGATGCCTGGGGACACAATGGCTGATTTGTAGCAACTCTGTCCTTCCCTGCGATGTCCAGCACAGGCAGGCCTGGCCAACACCATCGGCACCTGCCTTCTCTGGGCGGGGGATGTCCCTTGTCACACCCAGAACACCCAGCATTAATGCCTCACCAGGCCACATGGCTCTAACCCTGCCACCTTTCAGGGAAGATACGGAGCTGGCCTGGGGTAGGGACCTGCACAGTTCCCTGAAATGATTGGGATCACCAGTCACCCGGACCAACAGTACTGACTAAAGAATGGGGCAGCTCCGGACCTGGGGACAGATGGGACACTTGGGGATGGATGGGACACTCGGGGACACTTGGTACACATGGGACACGGGACAGCGGTACATTTGGGGACTGATGGGACACACGGGGACGGACGGGACACTTGGGGACAGCGGTACACATGGAGACCCAGAGAACACAGGGACAGTGGCACCCGCAGGGACGGTGGCACAGGCCCCGTTTGGGCGCTGCTTCCCTCCGGTGGTGCCCGGCTGTGACTCAGGAGCTCCCTATGTGCCCCAAACCCAGACTTGCTCAGTGTACGTTTGTCGTCAGTTTGCTTCGTAATGAAATCCCGTCTCTTCCTGTGCCCTGTGGCTGCGTGGGTTCAGGAGCCGAGACTCCTCCTGACGTCGGAGCAAATGAGATCAGGGTGGCGGTGCAGCGGAAAGAGCCCCCCGTGACCGCAGGGGACCGGCTGCCGTCGCCGGGAAGTTGGCCACCTTCGTGTCCCTTCTCCCTGCGTCACGGGGTCATCACCTCATGGCTGCGGGCCACTGTTCCCTCTAAACAGCGAATAAGTGAATCTGCATCGAACAAATTGTAGGACGGGACCCAAACAGACATGTCCCCTCCCCTGCCCTGGGGCCCCTGAGCACGCACGCGGGGCGGCCGGGGACTGAGAGGCCGAGGGAGACAACACTCGGAGTCCCCAGCCTGGCTCCCTGCCCTGCCCGGCCAGCCGCCGTCGTGACCGGCGCTAACACACAGCAGCTCGCAGGGACCGCTGGGGTTCGGCCGCTGTGTGTCTTGAACGTGCGTCAGCCCGCCTGCTGGTGCCCCGCCTAAGGGGGGGTAGGGGCGGCCTGCGGGTGCCCCGCCTGGAGGGGGGGTGGGAGTGGCCTGCGGGTGCCCCGCCTGAGGGGTGAGGGGCGGCCTGCGGGTGCCCCGCCTGAGGGGTGGCGGGCGGCCTACCACTTGATCTGACCGCTTTGACGTCAGGACTCAGCTTCCTCGTCCTAAAGGGGGTTCGGGCCTGACGTGCTGCAGGCTGGTAGGCACTAAAGAGATGGCCGTGCCCACGGTTACTGCCCAGCAAATCGTCACAGATGGATCGACTCAGAGTCTCACTGTGGGCACAGTCTGGGCATGGCCGTGCTGTGTCCTCAGGTTGAACCCCGGTGTCACCGGGGCTGGAGTCTCACTGGAGCTCGGGGACCCTCTCCCCAAGCTCACTCGGGCTCTGGCAGAGCTCCCGGCACCATGGGGCCCTGCGGAGCGGCTCCCACCTGGCCTCAGGAGCCAGTCAACCCTGGACGCACCTCGAGTGGGTGTGGGGGTGCCGTCCAGGCTGCCTGGGCCGCGGTGAGGCCGTGGGGATGGCGAGCTCCCCCCTCCCCACACCCCTGCCAGCTGGAGCCCAGGACAAGCACTGCAGGACCCAGCGCCGCGCTCCCTGCCCCCCAAGAGTCTGGCATGAGTGACCGGCGTGCGAGGACTTCCTGACGTCACCTCCACTCATGCAGACTCCCCGGGGCCCACGTGTGCCACCCTCCAGGCACGTGGGCACGGGTGTGTTATGACCATCGCCCACCTGCCACTTTGCGGACCTGGCTTCCTGCTCCCTGGGCGCCACCACGAGGGGCCTGTTTCCTGTCCCCTCGCACGGGGACGTGCGATCTGCCCCAGTCTTCCTTAGATTTTAGGGGCTCAGCTGCCGTCACGTCTTCGGTTTCTTTGATTTCTTTCTGTTTCCTTTATTGGGAAAAACACACCCACCGGCTTTCGGCTTTTCACCACAAACAGTTCGAACCTGCTCTCCCTCCAAAGGTCCGAGCGTCGTCGGGAGTGAGCAGCTCGCCTCCCAGTACCTGGCTGATGAGGACACTTCCGAAGACGAGGACCCCCGGGCGGATGGTGCGGCCTCCCGGCTCCCCACACGGAGGGGCCGTGCGCCGGCTGAGAGCCAGGTAAGGAGGCCGGGGGGAGGCGGGGGGGGGAGGCGGGGGTCCGCTCTGCTGCCGCTCGGGACGGAGGCTTTCTACCTTCACACCACATCACGGCAGAGAAACCAAAGCTGCTGAGGTTCTACTTTCATTTTTTTAATGTTTATATATTTTTGAGAGAGCATACCCAGGGGAGGGGCGGAGAGAGAGGGAGACAGAATCCGAAGCAGGCTCCAGCCTCTGAGCTAGCTGTCAGCACAGAGCCCGACGCGGGGCTCGAACCCACGAACTGTGAGATCATGACCTGAGCCGAAGTCGGAGGCTTAACCTACTGAGCCCTCCAGGCGCCCCACTTCTGATATTTTAAAAATATAAGATTGCAAAAGCCTACTTAACGGAGGTGGGTGTGCAAAATCATAAAAATGTCCACTGTTTTACTGAAGTGAAATTCACGTAGCAGATTAACCTTTCTACCACGCACACTCACTCCTGTTTAGTACGTTCACAGAGTCCTGCAGCCACTCCCCTCTGTCAGTTCCAGAACATCGTCACCCCAAAGGGAAACTGCTCCCCATTAGCAGTCACTCCCCAGCCCCCAGCCTGCTTCCTGGGACAGGCCCCTTCTGGACATTTCATAGAAACAGAAGCACTCACAGCCTGGCCTTTGGTGCCTGCACTCGGCATAATGTTTTTGAGGCTCGTCCGTACTGTATCTTGTGTCAGTTCTTGATTCCTTTTTGTAATTGTTTACTTATTTATTTTGAGAGAGAGAGAGATGGGGGGGGGGGAGAAGGCACAAATGGGGGAGGGGCAGAAAGAATCCCAAGCAGGCTCTGAGCTGTCAGCACAGAGCCCGACGCAGGGCTCGAAACCATGAACCGTGAGATCATGACCTGAGCTGAAGCCAAGACAGTTAGCCAGCTGAGCCACCCAGGCGCCCGGTACCTGGTTCTTTTTGGTGGAACTATTTGCTGTGTACCATCAGGTATTACGTCGTTTACAAGAGGAGGAAATAATCCACTGTTTCATATCTTTAGCAGACTTCACGCAGGTTTTAAGAAAATTTAACTTCGAACACTTGACCCCTGTTGAACTGGTGAGACCCCCTCACATCCCAGCCCCTGATTTATAAAATCAGCCCCAGATTCCTGGGAGTCCCCAGGTCACCTTCACGGAATTCAAACCCCGATCCTGCTCACAGACCCCTGATTTCGGTTTGAGCAAGCGCGCTTTCCTGGGGGCAAGGCAGCAATGCTTTGTATGAGGACCTCGTGACCCCTAGCTTGGTAAAGACTCGTCAATGACCCTGATAAGGTCTTGAGTGCTACGGATGAAATCGTGAGGCCGGGCTGTTTTGGGGCCAGCGGCCGGTGAGTGAGAGGAGGCCTCTGCTGGGGATGGAGAACGCTCAGCCCAGGCCAGTCTCAGGCACAGAGCTCCTCCTGGGAGCCTCCCCCAGGGAGGTTTGAGGGGTCGGGGGTGCCCCCGGTGAGCTTCCCTCCAGGGCACCCACGGACTGAGCTCTGGGCTGCCAGGTGGAAAGACTGACGAAGTGCT
This sequence comes from Helogale parvula, assembly GCA_004023845.1. Lineage (NCBI taxonomy): Eukaryota > Metazoa > Chordata > Mammalia > Carnivora > Herpestidae > Helogale > Helogale parvula. The sequence goes on from PJEM01008404.1 coordinate 55,595, forward strand.
GAGCGTGTTCAGAAGAGGCAGGAAGCAGGTGGTGTGTGGACAGTTGTGGTCACAGATGTGAGGGGCGGGGAGGGGCCAGGGCTGGGAGGGGCCGCTCCTCGGGGGACTCGGCCTTTCCCAGCCCCTCACCCCTTCCAGGCACTCAGACAACCAGGAGGAGCCCGACTCACAGCCCCGGGCTGAGTCCAGGCCGTCCTAGGGCAGCGCTGCCCAGGACCACTGTGACGGAGGGAGGGAGCTGCCCGGCTTTGCGGAACCCGCTGTCCCCGGCAGCCCGAGCGCGGCACACAGTCCGCAAGGGGCAGGCCCTGCAGGGTGCAGGCAGAGTAGGGGTGCCGGCTGCTCCCTGGCCTCAGCTGGTGTAGGAAAGGTTAGGGGCTCCTCCAACCTCCATCCTATCGCTGCCGAGCCCCAGTACACCATCTGCCAACTTCTAGAAGGAGCCCTGCCTTGCGTGGGTTTTGGGGAACCACTGTCAGCATTTTGTTCTAAAATTGATTGGGCTGAAAAATGTCGGCAGGATGGAAATGTGGAGGCCTTGAACTCTGCCTCTCAGAGTCCGTGCCCTCGGGCGCAGCTGACTCCCGTTCCTGGGATGCCACCCAGAACTGTCCTACAAGCAGGGGCTGGAAGTTCTCCTGTGCCCATCTTCCGTCTCTGGAAGCAGTGCACTCCCCTCTGCCCTGAGCAAGGCCCTGAGAAGGTCTGCAGTGAAAAGCTGTCTACCATTCTTCACCCAGGGTGGCCCACACTTCTTGGAGCCTGAACCCCCTATTACAGAGCAGCAAGGAAAACACTGGCTCAGGGAAGCAGCCTTTGATCAGACCAAGGCCTGGCCCCCGGGAGGGCAGGGGATGGTGATGGAGGGGCAGTGAGGCCAGGGCAGGGACCTTCCCTGGTGGCAGAACCACGGCAGGCAGAGGAGCCCTGGTCAGGAGACAGTGGGATAAAGACTAGAACTGCCTATTTTCAATTAGTTCTTAGCTTTAGCTTCACTTGGAGCAAAACACAGGCACTGGTCTCCAGCCCTCCTTGTGCCTCCTTGAGTTATTCTCCATTTCACTCTTCTCCCTCATCTCTGGAACTTCTTGCCTTCACTTGTTTCCACTGACTCCGCTGCCACTGGCGTCTCCCCTGCACCTTCACGTAGGGGCCACCGGCTCCACACAGAGCTGGCTCCACGGACACGTGCAGCCTGGCTCCACGGGCAGGGCCGGCGCACCAGGGAAAGCCCGGGACCATGTGAGCGGCCACCGCAGGGCCCCGCGGGGAAGGGAGGAGGCCCCCCCCGACACCTGCCTGCCCCCAGAGTACCGGTCTGAACCCAGACTCACAGACACACCCCGGGGTGCCCAGCGTCGAGAATGATGCCACATTGGGGTCCATCAGCGTGTCCTGTGGTGCTCTGGTGCCTGTCTCAGCCCTGGAGTCAAGGTCAGAGCCTTCTGGATGGGGGGTATTCAGGAGAGGCCTTCTGTAAGTCATCACTCATGCCAAGAGAAGGCAGAGACCCCGCAGCGCTGGTGTGAAGGGCACTCCGGTGGGGCGGAGATCCAGAAGGGCGGGAATCCGCAGCCCTGGCCCCACCCCCACCCCTCCCCGCGGCCGGGTGCCAGCCCCCAGCCCCCAACCCGGCCTCGAGGCCACCGATGCTGTGCACAGGCCGCAGACACCGACTCGGCTTCCCCGTAGTGCACGGCCTCTGTCTGTATTGTGTTCATAAATTGCGAATTTTGGCCTTGTCGCTTACAAGTTGAAAGCACCAGGCGTTCATGCCGAGTCTTCTGTCCGCGTGCATCCAAGTCACATGGTGGCCCCAACGGCTGGAGCTCACAGGGGGCGGGGGCCCCCAGCAGCTGCCGCTCTGGGCAGAAAGACGAGGTCACTCACGAGAGTGGGAAAAGTGGATGTCCCCTGGGGGTGGTGTTATATTTGCCATGTCCACACTGCCCTGGATGCCTCCTTCCTCCTCCTCCTGCCTCCGGAGTGCCAATGCTGCCGGGGCCCTGCTCAGAGCAGCACGGAGCCCTGCGACCCCGGCGCCACCTGCCGGCCTCTCCGCGGCTCCCTGCTGCCCCCCACCCCCCCTCCTCCAGTCCCAGGTGAGAAGTTTCCAGTCCCTCCTCTTGGGATGCTTTTCCTTCTTTTCCACTCGGGGGGCAAGGGGGTGACATGAGACAGTGACGGCGTCAGGGCCACACTCTCCTTGGGGAGTGCAGTGGCAGCCACGTGCCCCCTCACACTGCTCTGGGGAGACAAAGGCCGCCGGGGAACACTGCTGTCGCCTCCGCCAGCATCGATCGCTGCCTCTGGGCACCCAGTGCAGCCAGAGCGGGACTCGATTACCAGCCGCCACTCAGACTGAGCGCCGAGCTCTAACCGAGACCTCGAGCTGACCTTCCTCAGCGTTCCGCTCTCTTCCGGGCGGGTGCGCCTGCTCAGGGCCCTCGGCGCTGGGGAGACCAAACTAATTACCTGCCCGGCACAGCAGACGCCCCTCCCCCTCCCCAAGGGCTTTAAGTGTCCCTTTTAAAACCAGGTGAGCCATGAGGAGATAATGGCCGGAAGGACGCGCAGGCCGGGCTCGGAGCAGGATGCAGGGATCGATTTTCTGAGTCCTGGTCTGGGAGCTAAGAGACTCCAGTGACTCAGGAGGCTGGTGACTCAGGGGTCGAGGAAGTTGTGTTTTTAGTTGTTTCGGGTAGTTAGTGACCCCCGCTCTGGCCAGCTAACGGCTTTCACTTCACTGGTGTGATTCATTTGCGCCTTCCTGTGCGGATCGGGAGCGGCGGGGACACGTCAGACGCCCTTCAGATGCAGCTCCCGTGTCTTGATGGATTTGTCACCTCCCCTGCTGTACTCACCCCCTCATCCTCTCTGCTGGCACCGCTTTTTCTTGGTGTTCCAGAACTTTCCGTGTCAAGATGGGCTCCGTGCTTACCCTTCCCAGCCCACGTCAAGGATGGTGGCCTTGGCTGGCCTTCCACTGCTCGGGAATTTGGCGTTTTTGCCTCGATGGATGCCTGGTGGGACAGGACTATGTCCTCCAGCCCGCCCCCTCAGCTTGGGGACCCGATTTGGGGTCAGAGGGAAGAAGCGTCCAGGAGTGCCCCCCACCCTACCCCGCACAGCCGGCCAGCCGGGACTGGCCCCCAGCACGGGCGCTCCAGAGCTTTTCCGCAGCGTGGAGGAGGCCTGCCCCAGAGCCCTGCCTCTGAGCGCGGGGCCCACATGGGACCCACTGCGCACAGATCTGCTTGTGCATTTCAGCGCCTCACCGGCCACCAGCCCACAGACGCCGACAGAGAAGAGGAGACCCTAAAGAGGAAGCTGGAGGAGCTGACCAGCCACATCAGTGACCAGGGGGCCTCGTCTGAGGAGGAGGGGAGCAAGGCCGAAGAGGCAGGACTGGGCAGGAGAGCCTCCATCGAGGACCTCCCCGGGACAGCCTGGGAGGTGAGGCCCCCCAGCGCGTGGCAAGACCTGGGCAGAGGTGGGGCCAGGAGCCGGGGGTTTGTAACCAAGCCACTGGCCCGCCCCATACAGAAAGCCACCCCCCACCCCAGCGCCCGGCTGGCCAGCCGGCTGACCAGCTCTGAGTTCAGAGGAAAAGAGTGTCGTGAGGCTGGGCCCATCCTGGGGAGAGCCCTGGGTCTCTCCCGCCGGTGCTCATGCTCCGTGCTCCCTCTCCTAGGGGCTCGCGGCTGCGGGCCAAACGTCCAGACAGGAGACAAGCCCCCGGGGCCCTCAGGGGCGCGTGCAGCCCGGCGGAACCACGGACAAGAAGCTGCTGGAGCTGGAAGACAGGGTGGCCGTGACAGCCTGCGAGGTCCAGCAGGTGGAGAGCGAGGTAGCCCCCAGCCCCAGGGCCAGGCGGCTCCCCAGGAGGGACCGTGGGGGGCCCCGAAGGCCTGGCAGCAGCGGGCAGTCCTCCCAGAGCGCCGGAACAGGAGCTGGGGGGTTCTGTGGGACGTGCCCACTGCACTACCCCGGCCGTCACCCCACTGGCCTTGGAGAGAGGCAGCAGGCTTTCCGGCCCTGTAGGAAGATGCTGGCACCTGTCCCAGGAGGAAGGGCCCCTCTGGAAGCTGGCTCGGGACAGCGGGGGGCGGGGGGAGCTCAGGACAGCTGGGAGGGGGGAAGGTGATTGGAAATGACAGACTCCACCTGACACCAGCCAAGCCTCTGCCAGTAAAGTGTAGCCGCATCCCGTAGAGCCGCGGTGACACTGTCCCCAGTCCTTCCAGCCCATGGGAGCCAGGCTCCCTCATGTGACAGAGAAGGTCCGGAGCCCCCTCCTCCCGCCTGGGGTGGCCTGCACGGAACACCAGCCCCCTCCGCGACGGCCCTGCAGGGACCCCAGAAAGCGCATCTGTCGGGACCCCCACCTTGAGGGGAGACAACAAAGTCAGCGGCCGCTCTCCCCGGGCCGTGACCCTGGCTCGGCACATGGGAACAGCGTCCGCACACCTGTCCTTTGTCCCCCCAGGTTTCCAACATCAAGTCCAAGATTGCCGCCTTGCAGGCTGCTGGGCTCACGGTGAGCCCCTCGGGAAAGCCCCGGCGGAGGTCCAACCTGCCGGTGAGTGCGGGCGGCCAGCGCCCACGGGTCTGGGCCCAGCTCGGTGTGACTGGAGCAGATGTCTGGGGACAATAGGACAGGTCTGGGGCCAACGCCACCCTCCCCAGACTCGAGCTGGGGTCTCCAGGCCTGTCACGGCGGTGGGGAATCCTGGCAGGCAAGCAGAGGATGGTCCTGGGAGGGTCTCAGGGCCCAGTGCAGGTAAAATGCAGGACGCCCAGTGCACTTGAACTTCAGATAAAGGACACATCGTTCTCTAGTGTAATTATATCCCGTGCAATAGTTGGACCGTTCTTATAAACAGACATTATTCACATTTATCTGAAATTCAAAGCTAACTGGGTACTCTGTGTTTTACTTTCTCGGGGTGCATATGTGAGGTCCATGGGGGTGGGGGCTGTTGGGCCGCCCCCAAGCTCATGGCCGAGTGTTCACAGAGAGCGCCATCCTCTCCTGTCCCTCCGGCCTCCGGCCGTCCTGGGACAGGGGTCAAGTACGCTTCTTGTAATCAGGTACATGCTTCTTCCTGGTCCTCCAGATTTTTCTTCCTCGACTTGGGAGATCTGACCAGAGTCCTAAGGATCCAAATGCAGACCCTTCAGATGAAGTCAAGGTATGTGTGGTTCCAAGAGTAAGAGGTTGGCGCAGCCTTTCCCAGAAGGGTCCAGGGAGTGGTGGGCCTGAGACGCACGGACCTGGCACGCTCGGCCAGCCGCACCCCGCCCCCCGGGTGGCAGCCTCACAGGCGCACGCTGAGACAGGGCTAGCGTCCCTGAGACCCGGGGCATCTCGGCATGTGGGCCCATGGGTCATGGACGACATCCATTCTGGGCTCTTCCCCAGGCCCACGCAGGCCAGCGGGTTCCAGAAGCCCATGTGTGTGCAGTGGCCCAGGGACCAGGACCGTGGGGGGACGGTGGCACCATCAACAGCTGCGGCGTGCAGGGGAGAGGGGCGGCCTGGGAGGGAGCCAGACCTCCTGGCTGTAGGGCTGCGGTTGGAGGTGCCATCCCTGGGCTGCTCCCAGCCCTGCCTGCTGCCCCCCGGGAGCTGTAGGGAACACCTAGTCACTTCTGTGCATCGTGACAGTGACACCGGGTAGCCCTTCACGGTTGGGAGCAGGGTTTCCCCCTCCTTGCATGGGAGGCTTACAGACCTGGTGAGGAGGCTCGTGTCCACTCGGGCGGGTGACATCCTTGAGATCACGCAGACCGTGAGTGACGGAGGGTCTCAGCCCAGGCGCCCTGGCCCCAAGCCCCCTCCCTCCCTCTTCTTGGGTCCATGGTGCTCCCGACCTGCCCAGGCAAGCCCGGCCCCGAAGGCTGCTGGGGCGGGTCTCCAGGGACAGCCCGCGGGAGGAGCCCGGCAGAGCTCGGGGTGCCAGATTCCAGGAAGATTTCCAGGGGAGCCAGGCCAACTGCTAGCACCCGAAGGGGCAAAACAGGGAGCAGACGGTCCCCCGGCAGGAGGCAAAGGAGAGTGAGCTGGAAGGGAAGGTGCAGGGCCCCCCAGCCCTGGGAGCTGGGGACGCGGGAGGAACCCTTCATCTCCTGTGACCCCGACAAGGGTGTCCAGGCCGTTTCCAGATGAGTCCAGAGAGAGGACACGCAGGTCGCCCACATCTCGGAGGTGGGGATGGGGGTGCCTGGATCTGAACCTGGTCTGCGGGGCTGAGGCCTGTGCCCTCCCTGCTGTTGACAGGCGCCACCATCTCTGGTGTTTGGAGGCGGCTGACCTGATTAACTAGAATCTGGAAGAATGAGAATCAGTCCAGGTTTGACTCCACATGTGGCTGAGAATTATACCAATTTGGAGAAGCCCAGAGACATCTCCTTTCTTCCAGGTGACGACTGCGTCCTATCTTCTGAGAAAGACATTCAGCAATTCCCCGAAAAGTCAAGGTAAGGGTCAGGGGCTTCCCCCGTCCCCATGGGCCCGGGAGATGAACTCAGGGCCCTGAAAGCGGCCAGCAGGGTCCCCGCATTTCTGTGTAATTGGGGGACACGCATCTCACACCCTTGCACCCGGGACACTCCCCGTGCCGCACGGGCTCCCGTCAGAGACCACTGCAGTGGTGGGCACTCTGGATGACTGGAATTCGCCGGCGGAGCGTGCAGACGTGGGTGGGGGGTGCGCCGGGAATCGATCTGATGCTGTGCGCACAGCTCCTCACCTCCTTGTGCAAAGCACAGAACGTAACTTAGCCGCCCTCGATGTCTCCATGGGGACAAGGACGTGACTCTGTTCCGCATGGAACAGAACAGAAGCCCTGGCTCTGCCCCATCCATGGCGCCTGGCCGGGCTCTCGGGAGGCACGTACTCATCCAGCGCTCCCCTCGGAGCCGACCACGGCTCGCCAGAGAGAAGTGGCCCCCTTCCAGGGTCAGGGTCCAGTCCCTCCACTACCGTTGGAGTCCCTGCACCACCGTGGCGTGTCCTGTTGTCCCCGCATCTGAGCTCTGTCCTCACCACCGCATCACTGCTGCCCCATCAGAGCCAAAGGCCCAGCCCACAGCTCTTTGTGTTCCTGCTTTGCTCCCCAACAATCATTGGCTCCCACCTGCTTGCAGAATGAGTGGGATTTTCTTAGCACAGCCTTCCCGACCCTCACCATGTGTCCCACATGGGACCCCGGGAGCGGTCCCCTCCACCCTGGACAGCACACAGCTCACGGCACACGTGGGGTGCAGAGCGTGCCGTGTAGACACCCGCCTCCGTGCCTCTGCCTGGGCCGGGCTTTCTGCCTGGGGCGCTCCTCTCTTCCTTCCAATGCCTTTCCAGGCCGTTCTCCCCCACCTCCTCAGGCGCGACTTTGCACATCCCTGTTTGCACCCAGCTCTCCCCATGCCAGCTCCCTCTTCCCACCCCAGGCCCGGGCAGGTCAGCCCAGAGAACGGTGGGTCCCAAGGCCCTTTGAGGCGAATCCCTGATGCAGAGCCGCCAGCCGCGCTCTGGGCTTTGCCGGAGAGACCCCCTGTCAGGGGCCCAGAGGAGGTTCCTGGGTGCACAGGCGCTGGGGGGGCTCCCAGCAGCGCTCGCGGCTACAACCCAAACGGAGGCCCAGGTCTACAGCGGGAGGACAAGGGAGGACCCCCTTGTCGCGGTCGGAGGCCTCGCCGCCGGGTCCCCTGGAGCCAATGGGCATTTCGGGGTCTAAACAGCACGGCCGAGGCTGCTGGCCTGCGCACCTCTCCTGCCACCACGGCCAGTCCCGGCCAGGGGCTTCTCGCCAGCAGGTGCCCCTCCCCCCACGCAGGCAGCAGGCCCTCCCACAGCAGGGACAGGTGGGGAGGGCCACACGTGTACTCACTGCCCCAGATTAGCAGTTCCCTGGGTGGGGTTTGGTCCTGGAGCAGGGCCGTGTGGCAAGCAGGCGGCACCTACTGGGCCCCACATGGAACCATGAACAGTGCGCCAGCCCCCTGCCAACGCACAGCCCACAGCCCATAACCCTTCGCAGCATCTGCCAGTTTCCGGGTGTAAATGCTGATCCCAAGCTGCCGCCTCTTGACACCAGAGCTTGAGGTTGGGGAATAGGGACGGCCCGCACCCCCCGGGAACAGGGGCAGTGGGTCAGGCGGGGCCACGCCGCACCTGCCAGAGGGCAAGGGCCCTGCCTGCCCGCCCCCGGATTTGCTCACTGTGGCCACACACACAAACAGCTCACTGGGATGTGACACCAAGTGCCTCGTTCTGAGGGGCAGAGTCCCAAGACCTCGGGCCCGTGTCACATCACAGAATTAAAGGGGAGGCGATGGCATTTCCTGTCCTGCCCACGGGAGCCTTTCTGGAGCCACAGGCAGGTGGGATTTTAACGCCTGCTCGGGGGACAGGGAGACAGAGGGACTGGACCGTCTACTCGCACAATTGCTAACATGCGTCTTTCTGTTTCCCCTGAAGACAAAGACGGTGACTCCTTTGATCGGCTGTCCGCATACCGAGGGTCCCTGACACAGAGGAGCCCCAGCAGCAGGAAGGGGCTGGGCCCCCACAGCTATGCAGTAAGCTTTCCCCTTGCTTCCTGAGGCCTGTCAGATTCACAGGTTGACGTGAAGACCGCAGAGCAGAGAAACTGGGGATAAACTAACAAGTGAAGTAAAACCAGCAAAGATTTAAAGGAAATTGAAAATAATTTCTTAAAGGTACCAGAATACATCCAAGATAGGGGTCTCTGCTTACCCAGGGATGGTCTCAGCTCCGGGAAGGGGACCGTCCACGAGACGGTGAGGACACTCTCATAGCTGAACCAGCTTCCCAGTGCTCTAAAGCTCACTCAGCAAACCACGTGTGCAGACGCTGGGGACACAGGAGAGGTCAAGGCAACCCCAGCAGTCTCGAAACACATGGCGCTGTGACAGCTCAGAGATGCTGATCCCCTGGGACCTCAAGGTCATGCCCACGCCCTGTAGACAGACATGATGACTGGGTGCCAGTGGCCACAGTCAAGCCCAGAGCCCCTGACCCCAGCGGCCCTCCACCCCCCCCCACTGGTGATTTATTCTCTCCACCAACTCTGGTTTTTAAAAGGATTTCCAAGCCTCTCACAACAGCAATGCCCAAATACAGGGATGAGGCCATTCCTGACTGTGTGCAAGCCTCGTGCTGGCAGAGCACACTCGTGCCTGCCTGTGTCTCCGCATGTGTGCACACTCAACACGTCTGTGCGTGCACACTCGTGCATGTGTGCCTGCCTGTGTCTGTGTGTGCACGCTCAGGTGTCTGTGCACGCTTGCGTGTGCATGTGGGCACGCTTGCGTGTGCGTGTGGGCACGCTCGTGTGTCTGTGCACGTGTGTGCCGTCGTGTGCCTGCGTGCATGTGCCTGCCTGTGTCTGTGTGTGCACGCTCAGGTGTCTGTGGGCACGCTCGTGTGTCCGTGTGGGGACTCTCGTGTGTCTGTGCACGCGTGTGCAGTCGTGTGCCTGCGTGCGTGTGGCTGCCTGTGTCTGTGTGTGCACGCTCAGGTGTCTGTGGGCACGCTCGTGTGTCTGCACGTGTGTGTGCCTGCGTGTGTGTGCACGTGTGTGTGTGTGTGCGCGCACGCCCGTAGCGCACAGCCATGTGCACATGTCTTTGTGCTTCGCAGAAACCCGTGATGACCCACCAGCCCTGAGGGGGCCGTCGGAGGAGGCCCGAGCGCCCGGGCCCCAGCCTCCCCCTCCCCCCACCGTCTCGTCCCCCCGTCGCCTGCGCGTCCTCTGCCCACAGTCCAGTGGAGAAACCGGCGAAACACCCACCGCAGTGGAACCACGCCTGCGAGGACACCGCCGTGTCGGACCTTCAGCCGTTCACCCACCTTCCCCGACACCCTCCGGCACGGCCCCCGCCGGCCTGCCCTGACCCCCGAGAAACATCTCAGCTGACCTGCTCCCTTTAGGACCGTGTTAAACGTTGTGAAGGACACAAAGAGGAGCGTTCTCAGTGTGATCTTTTAGCCCTTTCCCTGCTGGCTGGGACAGAAGAGGGCTGGCTCCGTGTGTGTGTGTGTGTGTGTGTGTGTGCGCGCGTGTGTGCACTGTCAGACCAGGGAAGTGACAAGAGACCAAACTCATGGCCAGCTGGCAGAGAGGGACCGATCCCCCCAACCCCTCACACCTATTCTGCAAGTTCATCTGTGGCTCATAGACCAGGAGAAATTCCCCTGGGGTCAAGGGCAGAGCAAGCTCATGGCAGCAGGGGAGCATCTGATTGGTGTGCAAGTGCAGGTGCAGGAGCTGTGGGAGCACGGGTGCTGGAGCTCTGGACAGACAGACGGCGGGCTCCAGCCCCGCACGGCCACTCCCGCGGCGGCCTCCAGTGGCGCAGAGGAGCAGGACCACTGTGATGCCTGCGGGCCACCTGTGTCAGTCTTGTAGGTAAGCTCCAAGTCCTCCTCCACCAGGAGAGCCTGGGATTCGGGGTTACTTCTGGGTGTCTGTGTGGCTTACCCAGTTTTAAGGGGAGCCCACGGGGACGCTCGGGGCTGCCTTGGAACACAGTGACAGTAACTGCGCCCTCCCCCCCAAACTGAGCATCATTATGCGGTTCCTAGGGACTCTTTAATCCTTGGATTAAGTTTAAGCCCATATTTTAAAGTTTATTTATTTTGTGAGAGAGAGAGCATGAGTTGGGGAGGGGCAGAGAGAGAGAGAGAGAGAGAGAGAGAGAGAACCCCAAGCAGGCTCCACACTGTCATACCAAAGTCCAACATGGTGCTCGATCCCACCAACTGTGAGATCATGACCTGAGCTGAAATCCAGAGTCGGACGCTTAACCGACGGAGCCACCCAGGCGCCCCACCTTTCAGCCCATTTTGCAGAAGAGGACACTGAGCCCTGCGTATGAGGCAGCCGAAGTGTGATACTTGCAAAGGGACCGTGGGTCAGCTTCACGTTTTCTCTCTTAAACTGCTTGGGGCCGAAAGGGAATGAGAGGCAGATGGAGAGGTGGTGCTGGGAGCCGAGGGGAGCGAGCGACCTGTCTCCCGACCCGACGGGGGTCGGAGCTCCACCCCCACCCGCCGCTGTGCAGACCAGGACCGCCAGCTCTGTGCTCCTGCTGAGCCCCTGAGGCAGCCACCGCAGAGCCACGCCGTCCCCAGGCCCATGAGCTTCAGGAGCTGGTCTGAGCGGCTGGGCTTCCAGGTGTGCTGGCGTTTGTAGAAGAGACAGATGTGAGACCCTTCTCAGGATGGAAGCTGGTGGAAATCCATGGCTCCTGACTCAGTGCCAGAAATGATTAACAGGGGCGCCTGGGTGGCTCAGTCTGTCAAGCGTCCGACTGCGGTTCCGGTCATGATCTCTCAGTTCACAAGTTCAAACCCTGCGTCGGGTTCTGCGCTGACAGCTCACTGCTTCGGATTCTGTGTCTCCCTCTCTGTCTGCCCCTCCCCACTCTCAAAAATAAATAAAATGTTTAAAAAAGTTAAAAAAAATAAAAATGATTAGAAGCTTCCTGCAAATGAAAGGAGATCATTTTTTTTGGCATACCCCTCCTTGTCCACAAAGTGAATCAAAGTCAATGTGAGTTCCTGGGAGTTAGAGAAGAGACAGGCTGCTGGCCGTGTGTCCCGGAGAGAAAGATGGAGGTCCCCCAGAGAAGGGGCAGTTCTGCCTCAGCGCCGCCTTCCAGTTCCAGCCACAACATCATCTCTTCCCTGGGTCCCCAGCCTGTCGTCTTGCCGTGTAGATTCCAGACTTGCCAACCCCACACTCTCTACACACACACACACACACACACACACACACACACTCCGTTCCCTTTCTCTGGAGAACCCTGACTGAGGCGAACTTCCTACATAAAAGCCACATCTAATATTTCCCACACCGGAAACTCAGCAGCCAGCTGGATGGGAGTCACGGACCAGCGATGGAGGAGATCGTTTCCATTGGTCTGAGTGCGACGCCAAGTCCCCAGAGCCACTGCCCCTCGGGGCGGGAAGACACTCCCTCGGCGGCTCATCCCTCACTGAACCTTGACCTCAGCTCTCGGAACGGTGCTCCCCTCCTGGCACAGACCTGGGAAACAGCTTTCTAACTTAGACATGAGTCCTTTAAAATGTTCTCCAGAGGGGCGCCTGGGCAGCTCAGTGGTGAAGCATTGACTCCAGGGCAGGTCACGATCTCACGGTTCATGGGTTCGAGTCCCGCGTCGGGCTCTGTGCGGACAGCTCAGAGCCTGGAGCTGCTTCAGATTCTGTGTGTCTCTCTCCTGCTCACACTCTGTCACTATCTCATTCTCAAAAATAAACACTTAAAATTTTTTTTGTAAAAATAAATAATAAAAAAGAAAATGTCCTCAAGAATTTGGGTTTTCAGAAAACTTCTGCATCAGAAGCAGCTCTGCTGGTGACCAGGCCCCCCCACCCCCAACCATGGTCATTCTGTGGCTAGGACTCTGGTGGCTCCCGGTTCCTGTGGCCACCTCTCTGCCATCAAATTGTGCCTCATCTTTCCAGGACTCCAGAAGGATCCCAGGTTTAAGAAGCACGGGCCGGAGCGCCTGAGTGGCTCAGTCGGTTGAGCGTCCAGCTTCAGCTCAGGTCATGATCTCACAGTTCTCGGGTTCAAGCCCCACATCAGGTTCTGTGCTGACAGCTAGCTCAGAGCCTGGAGCCTGCTTCTGATTCTTATCTCCCTCTCTCTCTGACCCTCCCCTTCTCACGCTGTCTCTCTCTGTCTCTCAAAAATAAATAAAAAACATTAAAAAAATTTTTTTAAAGAAGCACAGGCCAAAACCCCAAAGACTAGTTTCTTCTAGAAATAAGCACCAGAAAGAAATGCTTCGTCAGTCACTCGGACACACTCAGGGAGCCCTGCATTCATTCCCCGGGGCTGAATCCCAGCGCACCACCAGCAGGTGGCGGAGAAGAGCGGAAATGTGTTCTCTCACCGCTCAGGAGGCCAGAGGCCCAAGGTCAAGGTGGCGGCAGGGCTGGCTGCTTCTGGAAGTTCTGACGGAGAGGCCGTGTCATCCTCTGCCCCAGCTCTGGCGGCCTCCGCCAGCCTTGGCTTGTCCCTGCCTCTGTCCTCACAGCACCTTCTCCCCGTGTCTCCAGGAGGCCGCCGGGACTGGATGTGGGGCCCGCCTTGCTCCAGGGGGACCTCCTCGCCATGCCATTACGTCTGTGCCTGCAAACAAGGCGCGTTCTGAGATTCCTGGCAGACGCGAATGTTGGAGGGACGCTGTTCAGCCCACCGCGCCGCCCGTCTGAAAACCAACGCCACGAGCAGCTAGCTCCCCTCACCATGCTCCCCTCACCGTGCTCCCCTCACCGTGCTCCCTGCGGAGTCTGCCCGGGAGTCCACCTTGCTGAGGGTGGAAGTTCCAAGAACTCAAAACCATCAAGTTCACTCCACAGAGCGGGGTCCTCTTCATCATGCTGACGGGACGCCCCTCACCAGGGTCCCCCAGTGTGGGGCTCCTCCCGTTGCAAGGAGCAGAACCCGCTCCTACCAGCCCAGGAGAGACGGGAGCGTGTAAGCCACGGGCCGCACTTTCCTTCCGGACGTAGGCACCCACGACCCACAGGGAGGAAGGGCAGGGCCAGGGAGGCTCTGGGGTGGCCACGCCCCCGTGACCTCTCTGAGACTTCTCATTGGACATTTCCACAGGTGACCCAGAGGCCTCTCCAGCCCCAGTCTATTTCCCTGCGGTGATCACAGTCCATGTTCCAGACACAAAGTGACAGAGTGAGCAGGGCCATGTCCCTCATGGGCACTGCCAACCTAGGGCGGGAGAATACCCCCTCGACCAGTGAGGGGGGGGGGCAGGTCATTGGATCCCATACGTGTGACCCAGCGACCGGGAAGCCAGACTAGCTCTCCACCAGGGCGGGGACCTCCCCAGTGCTGGGCCATCACCCCCGCCTATGATGAGTAATCTGCCAGCTAGGAACCAGGGGACAGCTGACTGCCGCCCGGAAGCCAATCCCACCGGCAGCCCGGTCCTGCAGGCGCCTGGCCGGCGCTATCCAGTTTCCGTTCACCTGCAGGCCCATCACAGACCCCGGCCACCCAGCTGAATGTCCTCACTGACCGGCCCCTTGCGGAGAAGCCTTGCCGACCCCCGCAGACAAGGGTGTGTTGGAGACACAGGGGCTCGGACAGCGGACGGGTTTGAACTCCCGTGTGCAGGGCAGTTCAAGGCTGAGGCGGGGGGGGGGGGGGGGCCATTACCCACAGACCACTGGATGCCTCTGCTCTCCGGCCTCCTCCCCCAGGCTGCTCCCCGGGCTCCTCCTGCTGCCGAGTCCCCTCTCCCGGCCCCTCCCAGGTGGGCTCATGCCCAGCTGCTCACACCCGTGCTAGTTCCCGTGGCCAAGGCCTCACTGAGGACACACACGGCAGCCCACCCCCCACCATCCCTCCACCTGCTCCACCAACCTCGTCATTTTCCCTGTCCCCAGAGCTCCCGTCTCAGCCCACCTGGCTCTGGAGCCAGAGAGCCCCCGCCCGTGACCCCAGCGCCTGCCCCTCTCTCTTATCAGCACCAAGCCCTGCTCTCTCCCCCAAACTGCCCCAAACTCATGGCCTTCCTCAAACTCCTTCACAGAACAGGAAAAGAGGGGAAGGCCCCCTCTTCTTTTGTAAGGTTAGTCAAACCTTAGCCCCAAAACAGAAGAAAGACAGTGTGAGAAAGGAAAATCGAACACAACAGACAAGAAAAATCCTAAGTAAAGTATTAGTAAAGCAAATTCAACAGTGTATTAAACAGCTAGTGAGGGGCCTGGAAACAGCTAGTGGGGGTGCCTGGAAACAGCTAGTGGGGGGGCCTGGAAACAGCTAGTGGGGGGGCCTGGGAGATTCAGTCCCTTAAGCATCTGAATCTTGACTTCAGCTCACATCATGCTCCTACGGTTGGTGAGTTCAAGCCTGGAGTCAGGCTCTGCACTGACAGCAAGGAGTCTGCTTGGGATTCTCTCTCTCCTCTCTCTGCCCCTCCCCTGCTCTCGCTCTCTCTCTCCCTCTCTCAAAAATAAATAAACTTTAAAGACAGTTTTTTAATAAGAACAAACTTGTTTCTTATTTTATAATAAAAATTAATATGTTTTATGATCCCAGGAAACTTGCTCATTCTAAGCAGTCGTGACGGAGACAGAAAGCCTCGGAGGAAGTGTTCATATGCTGTAGAGATGGGACGATGCTGGTCTGCATGTGAGGAACACAGCTGTGAAGGCCCCGCGGCGGGGACGAGGGCTGGGAAGTAGGGTCAGGCCTCGGCAGCCTCTCCTGTCCCCTCTCTGTGCCCGCA
This sequence comes from Helogale parvula, assembly GCA_004023845.1. Taxonomy (NCBI): domain Eukaryota; kingdom Metazoa; phylum Chordata; class Mammalia; order Carnivora; family Herpestidae; genus Helogale; species Helogale parvula. The sequence continues at coordinate 70,907 of PJEM01008404.1, forward strand.
GTGACTCCGCGTTGCCCCGCCCGCCGTGCAGACTTTGCCGCCGCCCAAAGGCCGGCGCGAAGAAGGAAGGCTAATGTGTTTTAAAACCACTCGACCCAAATGAAATTATATAACCCAGGAAGGGACACATCAAGTGGCTGATGAGTTTTAAAAAAAAATAGAAGAAAGAAAAGAAACAACGCGGAGATTCTGTCCTGATGCCACCCTGGGAGGGAGGGGGGCACGGAGAAGGGGGGCAGCTGGGGGTGGGCTGCTTCCTCCTCGGGTTATAAAAGGGGGTGAGCTGGCCCTGCCTGGGCCACCGCTGTGCGCAGCACTCTGGTGGGGACCCGCGGTGAGTACCCACCTCCACCCCCGCTGTTTCCCTGTGCTCCTTCCTTGGTCGGGGGGGGGGGGTCTCCCTGCAGCCCGGGGTTTGTGTGTCTGAGGGGCACCCACCTGCCTGGAGCCCCCCGATGCTCCAGCGTTGGCCACGGTAGACACAAAGGACAGAACTGTCCCCAGCAGCTCCTGTGGGAATGCAGACGGGAAGCCCGGTGGGCCAGCGACGAAAATCTCCAGGCCAGAGAAGCAGGGCCTTGGGGACCAGGGGCGAGGGCGAGTCCTGCCCCTCCTACAGGCCAGCCCCCCACCCCCACCGCCCGTCCTGCCCAGCCTGTCCAGATGGGTCTCTTCATCACTCTGCTTTCATGGTGACACCTCCATGTCCTCCGAGTCCCAGCCGGTGTGCGGCACCCCACACGGAGGTGGGCATTTTAAGTCTCTCAGACCAAGAGCTTTGTCCAAGGGGCTGGGGTGCCCTGGAAACTCAAGGTCGGCAGAGGGGTCCTCCCTGGAGCACACAGGGTGCTCGGGCGCCCTCAGATGGTCCCAAAAGTGCTGAGGGTGGGGCGCGTGGGGGAGGAGTGCCAGGTCCCCCGACGATGCCAGTGAGGCAGGGGGAGGGAGGACCTGTGGGTGCCCTCACGTCCCGCCGTGCGGCCCTGCGTGGTGGGCGTCCTGCGGCCAGAGAGCAGGTCCCGCCCACCGGAGACGCGATGCCTCTGGGGTCACGACCAGGCCGAGTGCTCCTGGCAAAGACAGAGGATGACGCTTCCCCGGCCCGGCTGCCCTGTGGGGACAGGATGGCCTGGGCTGAGCGAGGGGAAGACGTCTGCACCGGGGACCCCAGCCATGCCCAAGGCGGGCAGACCAGCCCCTGCGCCCTCCGCCTCTGCAGCGACCCTGGGGCCGTCCCCACTCCCTGCTCACCTCTGCCCTTCTGCCTGCGTGCACGGACGCCCACAGCGGTGTGGAGAGCGTCCACCCCTCCGGCTCCCTGACACAGACAGACAGACAGACGGAGGCCGTTCCAACACAGCCCTCCTTCTACGCCCACAGCTTGTTCACCTCCCGGTTCCTTCCGGTGACAGAGGGAGGGTGCAGGGTGTCCCGGCCGGTCCGAGGCTGATGCACACGTGATCACCTCCTGTAATGCTCACTGCACATGCGCACAGCGACACGCTGAGTATGTCCTCAGACGCCTCCCAGCACCGGTCAGAGCAGTGCTCGGGCTGTGACCGCACGCGCACGCTCTCGTGCCCACAGGTGCACTGTCTCGGGCACGTGCGTGGGCATCCCTCTCACACTCATGCACACACGGCACTCACGTTATCTAAGGCCCCCACCTCGTGAGCACGCGCCCTCCCTATGCGTGACCTAACATGGCTCCTGCCCTGCCCCCCAGGTCGCGCCCTCCCGGGTGGGGTCCCGCCTCAAGCCTCCGGGAGCCAGGAGGAGCTGAGGGATGAGGGCTCTGCGGGCCTGGCTGCTGGGCCTGCTGCTGCTGGGCCTGGCCCTGCGGGGGGCTGCGAGCCAGACCCCCCGGCACTCCATGGAGATCCGCAGTGAGTGGGGACCCGGGCGCCAGCCTCCCTCAGCCGTCCCCACCCCTCCGCCCCCAGGGGCCGAGGCTGGGGCCCGGCCAGCACCTCACCAGGGTCCTGGTCCCAGCTAGGTACCCCCACCCCCTGCTCTGGGAGGGGCGTGGCCAGTTGCTGGCCCCGCCTTTCCACCCGCTTCCCGGCCCCCCTGCCCCTGCGTGCACTCAGCCTGAAGTTGAGGGGTTCATTCCTGCCGCCAGGGCGGCCTGGGCCAGACTCGGCTTTTCCTGCCCCTGGCACCTGGCACCAGGCCCCGGGGGGGGGGGGGGGGGGAGAGGAGCGAGTTGTTTAGCTTGAGTTCCCGTTTCCCAAAGCTGCCCACTACCCGGAAGTGACCTCGCCTGCCACCCACAGGGACGGACAGCGCGCACGCGCCAGGGGACACCCGCGCACAAGCTCTCGCTCTTTCCTTCCCAGCCCCTGGCATCGACCCCGCCTGGTACGCCGGCCGTGGGATCAGGCCCGTGGGACGCTTCGGCCGGAGGAGAGCAGCCCCCCGGGGGTGTCGTGAGCCAGCCAGCCTGCTCCCCGCTGCGAGGAGGCGCTGAGCCCTCCCGGGACAGGGACAGCCCAGCACATGAAGACGCGAATCCAGGAGCCTCCCCCGCCCCCTCCCCCACCCCCTTCCCCTCAATCCTAATAAAGCAGCCGGCCTAGTTTACTTGAATCTCTGTGGTGGCAAACTGGGAGCTGTTTTTCCTCCTGGGACGTTAGCCTGGAAAGACGCTCAGAGCCCAGCAGCCCAGAGGCTCCGTGGCCTGCCTGAGGGCACCCGGCCCTGGGTAGGGGAGCTGGGACCCTCCGGGGTCACCTGCAGCCACCCGAGCGGCTCTGAGCGGCTGCCCAGGCTGCACACTGCACCACACTGTGCGGGGGACAGCACAGCCCATCACCCTGACGGCTCCCTCTCTGAGCCCAGGGCCTTTCACCTCCCTTGTTTACACTCAAGGAGAAAGACAAGTGTGAGCTGCTTGTTACGAATCAACAATGGGAGACTCAAACCCAAATGAACCACCTGTGTCCCTCGGCCGCCTGGTTCAGATTGTGCTGAGATGTCCCCACGTCCCCACGCCCGGCCTCGGAGGAGCTTGCCTCGGTGCCAGGCCCATACACATTGCTAACTGCAACACTGAGCCCAGCCCGTAACTCTGAGCCTCAGTTTCCCCATCCAAACCCCCCAGGACAGGAACACCCACCTCACTCCACAGCTCAGTCTGTCACGGCACCTGCTTGCAGGCCAACACAGTAAGCCCCTCCCCCAAGGTCTGCCCCTCGAAGGCAGGAAGGGGATGGGGACAGGCTGACCTAGTCACTTCCAAACCCAAAGCACACGGGCCGCTGCCTGGACCCTGGGTCTCGGAAGCCCGTCGTGAATGCCAGACTTCCCTCTGTCCGCACCTGCGGGGCCCCAGACTTCAGCTGTCCCCCCTCCAGCTCCAGGAGGGTGGGCCAGAGCTCAGCAGACGCCGGCAGGAGGCAGAGCCCGCAGGGGCCAGGCGGGTGCTGGACCAGGCCTGGGACGCGGTGCAGCCGGAGAGCAGGAGAGCCTCAGAAAGTCAAACGTCGAGTCCCCAGGCGGCCCATAGCGCTCCGGCCGCCTCCCCGAGAGAACCGAGAGCGGGGGTCACACAGGTTTCCACGGGCGTGTTCACCGCAGGACGACACGCAGCACACAGCAAAGGATCCAAACAGCCAGCAACAGGTGAAGAGACCCCCGAGCGGTGGATCCACGCGGGGCGTTCGCCTTCGGACGTAGGAAGGGCGGGCGCTGGGACGTGAGGCCAAGGGGGAGGCACGGAATTCCGCAAAGCGTGTGATCAGACCAATGGGAAGTGTGCAGAAGAAACACCCGGAGCACACTGCCGGTCGCCAGGGTGACTGCCTGACGGAGGGCTTGTCTCTCCAGGGACGAAAATGTCCGGAACTGGACCAAGGTCCTGGCTGCGGACACTGTAAATGTACTAACGGCCACTGAATCACACCCTTTTAAAAACAGAGTTCAGGCGGAAACGCAGCCCGCAGCGGTGGAGGCTGGGCTCCCGACTGCGGTGCCTGGCTCGCGGCCCCAGGACATGCACACGTTTTCTGCGCCCAGAGGGAGGGAGAGGCAGGAGATTCGTGGTTCCTGTAACTTTTCAAGAAAGTTTTCAAACACACAGGAAAGTTCAAAAAATAATCTAATGAGCGTCCCACACATGTTCCACTTAGAATCAACCATTTTTATTGTGTGTACTTACTTTCTCTCTCTCTCTCTCCCCCACTTGGAAGTAAGTTGCAGACATCCTAACATTTCCCCTAGATATTTCCTCAAGCTTCTTCTCAAAATAGGGACAGACTCCTGCATGACCACAAAACTATCATGCCGAAAACATTCTCTAATAATTCTGTAATGTCATCCAGTTTCTAGTCCATGTTCAAAAACCCCCAAGTATGGCCAGAAAGTCTCTGCTGTCTTTTTTTTCATTCTTTTTTTTTTTTTTTTGAAATGAGGCTGCAATCTGTATTCACCGTCATAGGCCCGGATTGCTCACGAGCCCCTGACCTTATTTTGCCACGACACTGACTCTCACAAGGGCCCAGACGCGTCGTCCTGTGTGATGGCCTGGTCTGTGAGGTGTGTGTCGTTGCCTCGTTCTGCCCCCGAACCTCCTGTGGTCGGAGAGGCTGACCTGGGGCCTCGCTGTGGGCGCCACCGCCCCGCGTCCCTGCCCTTGCCCCGCCTCTGATGGCCGGTCCGGGCCCCACTCGGACAATGCTGGGTAGGACTGGGTGTGACCCCCGCCTGGCGGCGGGATCTCCACCGCCAGGGGCCTTCCTCCCGCTCACCAGCCCGACAGCCACTGATTTACACGCGCGCCGAGCACCCCTGCTGGGAGCAAACGCCCTCGCCCGCCGGTCACACAGTGGAGATCCGCCAATTCCTTCCACATCTATTAGCTGGATTCTTCTAAAGGGGGTCTCTCCCTCTCTCTCTCTCTCTCTATCTCTCTCTCTTTCTTTCTTTTTGTTCAACACCTTACAAATAATATTAGATGCTTAAATTGTCCTCACTTTGACCCATTGGGAACCCCAAGAAAGGAATACGTTTTAAAAGAAGAAGAATAGGTCCCGGAGTCGACCCCTCTGGGCTGTTAAAAGACAGAACTCTAACATTTGAGGACTTAATTGGCTTTATGAAGCAACCCCTGAACCGGGCAGCGTGCAGTGTAGCCGGTAGACATGCTCCGCCAAGGTGCAGAAAGGAAAGCTTTTTAAGGGCAGAGAGAAGGTTCTTTTTTTTTTAAGGAATCTCTTAGCCTTGTTTAGGCAAGGTGGCCCCCCTAAGGGGGAAGGGGTCTTGCAGAGGACGGCCTCCAGGAGATCCCAGTTTGGCAGGTTAAAGGTTACATTCCAGAGGGAGTTGAAACTGAGGTTGGGTTAAGTGTTAAATCTTGTTTGAGTAACACAGGGCCCTGAGTGGCCCCATCATGGCCTGTGGTTTTCTTTGTGACAGGGCAGGGGGGACCCTTCTAGTGGGGCCGCTTCCTGCGGGAACAGAAGGCGGGGAAAGGGTGCCTGGCAGGCAGGGCCCTTCCTGGAGGCCACTTACCCACCCCCCGCCCAGGCTCGTGGGTCCGGAGCCGCTTCCCAGGCTGCGGGCAGGACGGGGGCTCATGGGTGGGCGTCCCTCGGCGGTGAGGTTCTGGAGTCCAGAGCCGACAGCCAAGAAAGAATTCTTGAGACACCCTTGGTGCAAAAAGGGGATTTTATTGAAGCACAGAGACAGCACCGTGGGCAGAAAGAGCTGCCCTGGGGTCGTGAGGGGTGACGGATTATGTACCTGCAGGTTGGGAGGGGCTGAGGGACAGCGCAAGTCTCCAAGGTATTTTGGAAGGGAGGTTTCCAGGACCTCGAGGGGTCGGCCGCTGCTGGGGAAAGGTCATTTGTTGCTGTTTCGGAAAAACGGTCAGGAGCCCTTCGGATGGATGTCAGGGGCCATGAACTCGGGGGACGGTGGCCGACATCCATCTTGGGAGGCAGAGATAAAGGAAGTTTCCAAAGGAATTTGTAGACGTTAATGCAGACTCACAGGATCCTGGGGGGCGGGGATCGGGATGACGTTAAGCTAAGTTTGCCCTTTGCCCCTAACGAAGTGTCACCACCAGGCAGCTGAGCTCCCAGAGGAGGGTCACTGCCTGTTTCAAGGACTTGTCAGGACATTAAACTTACTGCTTGCCCGAGTTTCCCATGTGACCAGGCCCAGAGGGCACGGCACACTGGGCTCGTGTTCGTGGGGACTCTGCCGGACCGCCTGCCGGCCCTTCGCTCTGCGTGCTCCGCGCCCACCGCCCCCACCCCAACCTCAGGCTGGGACGGGTGAGCGAGGCACAGACACCGAGAGCCTCCCGTTCCCGCCCTTCACTGTGCTGGGGCCCGTTGTGAGAAGCCTGCCTTTCCTTCCGATCTCGGGGGGGAACCAGTCCTAGCCTCTCGTTGGGCACACGTGTGCAGAGCGCCTGGCGTGTGTCCGACGTTGCCCCAGGCACCGAGGGCCCCAGAGGAGCAGGGTAGCTAGAACGTCCCCCCCCAGGTGGTTCCCCAAAATACTAGGTTCGCCTGGGAGGCCTCAAGTCTCCCGGGAACCGGGGCCCACACTGCACCCACCGCAGACCGATTGGACCAGAGCCTGCGGGGGCTCCCAGGTCCTTCCAGGGCAGGGCGCAGCCACCTGCCTAGTGGGGCAGAGGAGAGGGAAGGGAGCAGTCACATCCTGGGTGACGGGGAGCTGAGTTCCAGGATCCCGGCACGCCCCGTCCGGTCTAGGGCACCGTGGAAGGATGCCCAGTGGGAGTAAGGCCAAGGATATGTTTTCACAATCGATGCAGCTCAGCGGTACTCGCTCCACACACCCAGAGGGAACACACGTGGGCCTCCCACAAAGACCTCCGTCATGGCCCACTCCCATGGCTCCCTCGCATCAATCAGCCCATGAGAAACCTGCCTGAAAGCCTGGCATTTAGCAGAGTGGACGCCGGACCCTGTGCCCTTGGGCAGCCGGTCTGCCTTAAGCTGTGCTGGATCGCCACCTAGTGGCCAGGGGCAGCCTGGGCCTCCTGTGGCCTCCGAGGGAGGTCCTGCTGGTCTCCGCTTCCGGCTGGCGGCAGCGAAGACGACCCAGTGGGGGGAGCGTGAGGATGCAGCCTGGCACCCCAGGACTCACACTCCACATATTTCATCTACGCAGGAAAAATCATGAAAAACCGGGCAACTCAGCCGCAGTCCGAAGCTGTCACGGATGGAATCATTCAAGAAAAAAGATAACAGGAGTGGAAATCAAGGACACAGGCCCTTCTCCGATGCTATTATTTTCTGTATTTGCCTCGTAGCTTTTCTCGAAGACCACGGCAGGAGAAGCCTGGAGAAATAAGAGCCCTGAGAAGCTCCTGGAGAAAGCGCATCAGGAAGGCGGGATCCGGGGACACCTGGGCCGTCCCCATCCCCAGAGCCGCCACCCCGCCCCCTCCAGTTAGGATCACATGTGGGTGAGGGCGGCGTGCTGGGCGTCCCAGGGCTGCTGGGTGAGGGCGGGCCAGCCGCCAGGACCTAGCAGGGACCCCGCGGGGCGCCGCGACCTTGGCGGGAGAGGTCCCCACGCAGGTGGGTGGGAGACCCCCAGAAATGCTGCCACGCTCTGTGGATGTCACAGATTCAGAGTCAACCTTGACGTTCACAGTCGGCACCCCAAAGCCACCATCTCCAGGGGGACAGCAACGTCTTCGTACTTACAATTCCACACTCGCTTATCACGGTCCCAGCAACAAGGATGAAACCAACACCACCCCTCCCCCCACAATGAAATAGCCACGTTGACGTCAGGGCTGAGCTCCCCGAGGGGCCATCTGGGCCTCCCCCCGAAGGCGGGCAGTCAGGAGGGCAACACATGACCTGTCGCCTCCGGAGAGGCGTCCGGGGCCGCCTTGGTCACAGCCTGTGCTGGGCCCGCCTCCTCACTCCTCGCCACCTCCTGGCCACGGGCATGACAAACCCCAAGACTGCAAACTCTCCGCCTGCCAGGTTATAGAACATGGCTCCAGGTTTGGGGACATGTAAGCCTCAGGCTGAGTCAGTCGCCCAGGGCCCAGGCATCACCTGGTCAAACTCAGAGCCAGGAGAAGCGGGGAGGCCCTGGTGCCCCAACCACCACCCCACCCCCGGCTGCCCCCGGGGTGCGGTCTTCCCCGGGGTCATGGCCCTGAAGGCAGGACGTGGGTGCAGCCCCGTGATCCGCACCCCCTCTCCTCCCAGCACCCCTGTTCGGGCCCGCCCCCTCCTCCTCAGCGCCCAGGACCAGGCGGGCCCACCCCGGACAGCGCCCGTCCAGCACAGGGTTTCCAGTCCTTGTCGCCCACTGGCCTGTGTCACTCTCCGCTATGGGGGCAAGGCAGCTGAGGGGAGGCGAATCCAGACGGGGGGGTGGGGGGGGTGCACCTGCCCCAGAGAATCTGGGGAAACTGGAATCAGCATCTGCTGAGTGGGGGCTGACACCCCCCACCCAGCTCCCACCCCTACCCGTCAACACGGGGTCTAAAATTTTAAAGGGAAAAGAGTTTTATTGGAGCCCAAGCGAGGACATCTGCCCAGGACACAAGACCTTCACAAAGAAGAGCAGGGCCACATACGTCTTGTACATAAAGAATTACAAAGCCTCATGGCAAAGAACATTCTGGAAAGTTGTAGATTTTCATCTTATGTTTTTAGTGTGGGGGAGGCTGTGTGACCTCAATCTTAGGGGAATCTTTAATCTTTCTCTTTGTCTTTTCTTTATGTCCGGAAAGCTCCTTGTCGGGTTTGGTTTGGTTTTTTGGAACGAAGCAGACGGTACGAAGCGTGCTGGGGACAGAAACAGAGCGCGGGCTTGGAGACAGTTTGGCCCCTTGGTAAGCGTTAAGGTCCAGCTTCACCGGGAGCCAAGGGGCAGGGCCCACAAACGCTAAAAGGTGACAGTGTCCTTTGTCGGCCCCGGGAGCCCCTGGCACCGGCCCCTCTCCTGGACGGCTCCCACCGCCTTTGAGACGTGGTAACGTTCAGGGCCGACACCTTCCAGAACCTCTAGGACTCGTCAGGGTGCATCCGAGTAGTGGCGGAGGCAGCGGCTCGCCCTGAGGGGCGGCCGGAGCCGGGGCCCAGGGGCGTCCTGGCAGGGCTGCCGTCAGTGGGCACAGCACCTGGCCTGCCCCGCGGGCGCCCCGTTCAGAACCAGCCCCCCGTCGCCCGTCTGCGCCTGGCTCTTCCTCTCTTCTCCCCGCAGCAGCTCTCGGACTGTCAAGGACAGAGGACAGGGGTCTGGGAGAGCAGGTCCCACGCCCAGCGTGCACCCTGCCCACGGGGCAGTCCCAGGATGGTCACCCGGAGCCATGAAGCTGGGCCCCTGGCACTCCTGCTCCCCTTCCAGCCCCTGGAGACATTCTGTCGGGTCCCAGGATCCAGAAACAAGACCCAAGAAGCAGGGCCCCCAGGGATGACCCCCCCCCCCGGCCCGGCTCTCCTGGGGGGCCCCACCACTCACCTACGGCGCTGAAGACCTCAGTCACCTGGTGGTTCAGTTTGGCTGAGGCCTCCGCGAACAGCAACCTGTGGCTCTCCGCAAACTCCTTCCCTTCCTGGGGGATGGGGCAACTCATGTACAGAAAGGCTGTTCCCGGGACGCCTGGGCGCTCAGTCCGCTGAGCGCCTGAGTCTTGGTTTTTTCCTCAAGTTATGATCTCATACTTCTTGAGATCCAGCCCCACATCGGGCTCTGCACTGACAGCCTGGAGCCTGCTTGGGATGCTCTCTCTCCCTCTGTCTCAGCCCCACCCCTGCTCATGCTCTCTTTTTCAAAATAAATAAATAAACTTTAAAACAAATTTTTTTAAGGAAAAGAAAACGTCTTTTCCCTAGGAATACTCAATTGCCTTCTAAGACCCAAGACTAGTGACGGTTTCCAGTTCTGTGTCCTGGCTGTCCCCTGCAGGGGCCCAGGGCCAGGGAGGCTGGGAGGCTGGGAGGCTGGGAGGCAGGGAGGCTGGGGGGCTGGGAGGCAGGGAGGCTGGAAGGCTGGGAGGCAGGGAGGCAGGGAGGCTGGGAGGCTGGGAGGCCACACAGGAGGAGGGCTCCCCTCCCGGGAGAAGCTGGTGGCTCCCCGCCCGCACGTCCCTCCAGCACCCGTGGGCTCTGATGTAGGGCCAACCAAGGGAGCAGGCAGGAAATGCGGAAACCGCGCTGGGCCCTTCTTCCGGGGGTCCCGCCTTGCTTTCCACACGGGTTAGGGCAGTAGGGAGCCCACATCAGGGCGTTGGCGGCTCTGATACAATCTGAAGGGGGCGTGTGCCCAGCGGTGTGGCAGGAACGTCTGGTTCCTGACTTGATCTCTGCTCTGTGTCTCTGCGAGACGCTAGCATGGCGGGCACTTCCCGCGGCACTTCCGCACCCCTTCTCTGTAACCCTCAGTTATTTCAAAACGAAAGCTGGGCACCTGAGTGGCTTAGTCAGTTGAGTGTCTGACTCTTGATTTTGGCCCAGATCATGATCCCAGGGCTGTGGGATCAGTCGAACCCCACAGATTCTCTCCCTCTCTCCCTCTGCCCCTCTCCCCGACTCACAATCCCTCTCTCTCTCTAAAATAAAAATTAGGGGCGCCTGGGTCGCTCAGGCGGTTAAGCATTCGACTTTGGCTCAGGTCATGATCTTGTGGTTCGTGAGTTTGAGCCCCGTGCCGGGCTCTCTGCTGTCGGCACAGAGCCCACTTCTGTCTCCGTCCCCTCTCTCTGTCCCTCTCCCCTTGTCTCAAAAATAAATAAACATTAAAATATTTTAGTTAAATTAAATTAAAATTTTTTTAAATAATAAAAGAATACAATGAAAGGCAGAAAATTAACGTAGGGAACTGCACACCTGCAGATCACGCGTGAACTGCGTGTCTCTGCACTTATTCTGCCGTTGGTCGTCTTACAGAAGAACGACGCTTTTCTTTTTTTAATATTTATTCATTTTTAAGAGAGAGACAGAGTGTGAGCAGGAGAGGGGCAGAGAGGGAGAGAGAGGGAGCTGTCAGCACAGAGCCCCACGCGGGGCCTGAACCCGCAAACGTGAGATCATGACCTGAGCTGAAGTCGGACGCTTAACGGACTGAGCCCCCAGGCGCCCCGACTGTGGCTTTCTTATTTTCTAGCCCCTGCTCAGTTTCCAGCAAGGAAATCTGGGTTTACTCACGTGTCCCTTTTCCGATAATTGACTGAACACAGAGAAGACCTGAAAACCCACGTAACTCAGCTCGGGGTGAAGGGGCAGGAGGGGGCGCGGGGTCCTCGGGAGGCCGCCGCTCGGCCCTCCCCTTCCAGCACGAATGGCCTGGGCCGCGCACGCGCACCCAGCCCCCCCCCACCCCCCATCTGGGGAGTGACCCTCTCTAGGCCTGACTTTCCCAGGAAAGACCAGAAATCTTTGCCCAAAAGGGAAGTTCACGTAGGAAGTACGTATGAGTGTTTGCGACATGCGTGCAGGGGCGGAGCGCACGCTGAGTGACGTGAGCGCGCGGGCGGGGACGGCTGGGGGCGCCCGGGCTCACCCTCCTCCCCCCTCGGGGCTCACACCAGCCTGTCCCAAGCGCTACCTGGAACGTCACCTCCCGCTGCCCGCCCAGGTCCGTCTTGCTGCCGACCAGCATCACCACCACGTCCCCCGGCGGGGCCTCCCTCTCCAGGTCCCGGAGCCACTGCTGCGCATCGAGGAAGGACTCCTAACAAAGGAGACAGTTAACGGCGACAGACGCCCGGGCGGTTGTCACGGGCTCCCCCGGCCACGGACATGCGGTGTGAGAACGCAGGGGTCCACGGCCCCACGACAGACCCCCCGGAGGAGGGGCGGCCCTGGCTTCTGGCTCCGGGGCCCTGGTCACACCACGGCTCCTTCCCCACCCCCGCAGCGCCCGAGTTCGGGGGCTGCGGGCTGTTCAGGGTCAGACTTCAAGCTCCGGAGCCCCTCACTCCCGGGAGCCCCCCGGGACCACTGTGCGCAGGAGGGCGTGGGGGCGCGGCCATCACCTGGTGCTACCTTCGGGACCCTGGAGACCAGGCCCCACGTAGCCCGCCCCCCTTCCCCCAGCTTAGCTGCTCAAGTGGGCGGCCTCCCCCTGCAGCCCATCCCACCCCTGCAGACTCCACTCTCTCACTGAGAACTGTCTCCCCTTTCTGCTCACCTGCCCGCCGCCCCCCCCCCCCCCCCCCCCCCCCC
>PJEM01008405.1:0-83061 GCA_004023845.1 Helogale parvula
CTGTTTGTGCAATGCATTATTCTGGTTGCCACGAATCAGGTAAATGCCACTCTGTCCTTATATTTGAGTATTTACATTCTAGTTGGAGAAACATATGGGTGGCCTTAATACAATACAAACTATACCATGATATAATTGTGCACAGAAAGCTATGGAAACACACACACACACACACACACACACACACACACACACACACTTCGTCCAGCCTAAGCATCTAAGGGAAGGATTCCTGTAGAAGAATGGTAATCAAAATGAGTCATTAAGAATATGAAATAATTAGATGAAAAAGAGATTAGGGTGTACTATGGACAAATTTAGTGCATCAATATTTGGAATATGGAAGAAACTATGGGGGGGCTGTGACACATGAGATTAAGAATGGGTGAGAGTACCACAAAAAATACCATGAGCACCACGTGAAAGTGCTTGGATTTTTCCCTGGAGTTGATAGGTTGAGGGGGTCTATGCGGGGAAATTGTTTGGTTAGATTTGTGTTTTAGGTTTGTCCATATGGCTGTCTATGGTGAACGGATTTCAGAACAGCAGGGCTGGAAGCAGTGAGACCAGTTAGAACACAATGGTGATAGTCTGGGAACTTGATTAGAGCAGGAGTTATTAGGATAGAAAAAAGATGATTTGAGAAGTGTTTGGGAAGTACATTTGTAAAGTTTAGGTTGCTTCTCCATTAGTTTTTTAAATGAATAATCATGGAGTCCCTATGTACCAGGCACCAGTCTGAGTACTTGGATGCAGGAAGGAACAGCACAGGCAAACATCCCTGCCATCATGGAGCTTACATTCTGCTGGGAGGATGGGCAATAAGGAAAACATAAATGTGTAGTGTATTACATGATGATAAGTGCTAGGAAGTGGGGTAAGAGGCTAGGAAGTATGGGGGTAGAGTAACCAGATTTAGCCTATACACACACACACACACACACACACACACACACACACACACGTGTGTGTGTGTGTGTGTATAAACAATGTATATATTTTTTAAGTTATTCCATGCATTTGGGAGGGACATATTTATACTAAAAAATTACTCATTGTTCATCTGAAATTGAAGTATAACCAGGTTTCCTATATTTTATCTAACTACTCTACATATGGGTGGAAATACTATTTATAAAGGATGGTGAGTGAAGTCTCTCTAATGTGTAATCTTTGAATATTGCCCAAAAGGAAGTGCAGAGCAAGTCCTGTCCTGTTGATTTCTGGGAAGAACGTTCTGACGAGGGGACAGCAAAGGAAAAGGTCTGAACCAAGAGCATGATGTCTTCCAAAGACTGAAAAGAGGCCAGTTTTCAGGAAAGGAGTAATCATAGCTGGGGAAAATTCCAGGTTTACTAGGGACTGAAGTGAATACAACTATGAAGGTCTTCTTTCAAAAAAATAACAAACTTAGAAAAATTAGTTGTGATGAAATAGTCCACGGAAAATCACAGAATTAGAAATGCACAAAATACTGCAGACATCACAAAATCCAGAGAAAGAATACATGACTTATATTAACTAACTCCCTGACACATACCTCTGTAATACATTTTTCCTACACTTTTGGCTATGTATTATATTTCCTTCTTGTGAACATAATATTGTAATATCATTTGCTGTAGAGAGAGGAAAGAAAGATTTTTTAGTTTCCCCTTCAGCATGGTTACTCAAAAATTGGTGTTTTAAGGGGCACCTGGGTGGCTCAGTCAGCTAAGCATTGGACTTTGGCTCAGGGCATGATCGTATGCTTTGTGAGTTCTAGCCCCACATTGGGCTCTGTGCTGACAACTCAGAGCCTGGACCCTGCTTCAGATTCTCTCTCTCTCTCTCTCTCTCTCTCTCTCTCTCTCTCTCTCTCTCTCTCTCCCCTCACCGTGTGTGTGAGTGTGTGTGTGTGTGTCCCTGCCCCACTTGTTCTCTCTCTCTCAAAAGTAAATTAATAAACATCAAAAAAATCTTATTAAAAATTTTGTGCTTTATTATTGATAATTGATAAAATATTTATTTTTTAACAATTTATTAATTCTGATGTTAAGTGAAGTTTAAGATTTTTGTCAAATTTGGGGAGAAGTCTTTATCAATCTTCATATATTACAGTAAGCTCTCAGGACATTTCAGATTTTCTGAGGCAGAGACTGGTCTTCAGTACTTTGATTCAACAATTCTTGAACAGTTTGTCAGTGATGTTCTCGCTGTAGTAGCATATTATAAATTTTGTGTTATATTTGTGAACACCAAGATTGTACTGCATTATAGGGTATATATCTAAAAGAAGAAGAGTATTGGCGTGCCTGAGTGGCTCAGTTAGTTAAATGGTCTACTCTTGATTTCATCTCAGGTCATAATCTCATGCTTGGCGAGAGCTTGAGCCCTACATTGGGCTCTGCACTGATAGCACGGAGCCTTCTTGGGATTCTGTCTCTCTGTCTCTCTGCCTTTCCTCCTCTCATGCACTCTCTCTCTCTCTCTCTCTCTCTCTCAAAATAAAAAACTTAAAAAAAGAACAGTATTTTGAGTAGGCTTTAATGTGAACTACTGAATCATCCATCTATGATTTACTAATTTCAGGCTCCATACATTCCTGTCTCCACCATATATTCTCAGTGGTTGGTGCCCTAGAGCCTATTTCTATGGCAATCAGACTTCACCCTGCACCTCAGGGCATGATGTGCGGTGAGTTAAGGCAGTTAACAGCAGCAATAACAAATTAACAGTATGGCTAGCACATGGAAGTGACAGCAAAGTACATAAAGATATTCCGCAAAATCCAGACTCAAAGTATCTTCATGTCAGTTTCTCTTACAGATAGGGTTATGCCTAACTGATCAGGAGGAGTAATATGACAGATGATACACGTAAACTCAGTCTGGAAAAGCCTTGGTAACTTCACTGGTTTCATTAAAATACCTTGCTTTTGCAATAAAAAAAAAAAACAAAGAAAACAGAACAACAACAAAATATCATCATGCAAATCCATTTCTGGGTCTCAGCCTCCCCCACTTGAGGGCACCCATCCCAGTGAAGGGTTCTTTACTAACTTCACAGTAAATTCGCCTCTGCAGTGATTAACATATGCATGAATCTAAAAAGTAAACATTATATATCAAACCAAATGATAACATTGTGAATTTTATTAATTGTAATTGGCACATTTTAGCATATCTAAAAACTAGGAGCATTTTACAATAAATGATGTTTTATAAATGTTATTGGTCTAGCACCAATTCATAATAAGGTTGTCATTACCTCATTTTAACCTAATTAGCTTTTGAAAGACCCTACCTGTAAATACAAACATGTTCTGAGGTACTAAGAGTTCTGGCTTCAGCATGAAGTCACCCATGAATTGTATTTATAACATATCAAGCAACTTACCTAAATGATTTAAAATTTCTTCTGACTCAGGAAAAGAATATAGGATAACGTTGTCTTCTTAACAAATTTTACAACTAAAATATATAACTTTGACAAAAAATAAATACAAAAATAGGCATAGAGGAAGAGAATCCAAAAAAGAGAAATTGGAGACAGTGACTAGACTATCCTTTGAGGGAGGATTGTTTTAAAGGGAATGGAGAAACAGCAGTAACTAGTGAGGTAGGCAGGGAGAAGTGGTAGTTATTTCTCAGTAGAGTATATGTCTATGGGAATAATCCGAGAGAGAAAGAGAAAGAAAATGAATGGTGTAGGTGACTGAGCCCTCCTCTTGATAAAGGAATGGAGCTGGATGCGTACAGAGTGGCTGGTTAGAAGACTCAGTGAAGGTGGGTCGTGATGCAGAGTGCAGATGTGGAGGCAGGAACTTGTAGAACGTGAATGGACCTGGAGGGTATATTACACTAAGGGAAATAAGTCAGGCAGAAAGAGACAGGTATCATATGTTTACCCTCATATGTGGACCTTGAGAAACTTAACAGAAGACCATGGGGGAGGGTAAGGGGGATATAGTTATGGAGAGGGAGGGAGGCAAACCATAAGAAACTCTTAAATACAATGGCACCATGCCCTTGATTGGGTCCATTGATCTGAGAACTACTCTGTACTTAAACTGCTTTATTACTTTTTTTTTTTTTAAAGACACCTACTTTAATTTACTTATAAATTTTTTGTTAGAGTCAGATGTCATTTGAACTGAACTGAATATAACTGAATATAATGGAATATTTTTTCTAGCTATCAATGCATATAGAAATATTTTGACTACGTAGAAGGTACTTATATATACATGTAACTGATTGAATGTTTGAAAGTACAAAGAAAAATGTCAGTCAATTCTGTTATGTTAAAAGTCTATGACTTTGTTATTATTTTATTTTGAGTGAACTCTTTTGAATGTTCCATTATAGATGTTTAAAACCTGATTCACAAATATATCATTTCCTTTAAGTTTCTCAGATTTTTTAATTTATTTTCATCTCATCTTTTTAAAAACATCAGAATTAGAATAAATTACTTCTCTGGTTTAATTATGGAACATTCTAAGATCTCTAACACAGTCCTACTAATTGTATATCATATACTTTATAAAACTAAAATCTTGAAATGTTTCATAGTTAAATAATCCAAAAAACAATTACAGAAATCAATAGTGTCAAGATAATGTTTAGAGAATAATTTAAAGCATTCGGTCATATGCCCAATAACAGAGAAAAAAATGCTTTTAAGGGAACTATGTTAATACATTTTTAATGATATTCTACATCATAATATGTAGTATTATGAAATTGATCAGATTGACTTCATATGGTAATACATTTTGCATACTTTTATTAAATTATATTCAAATTCAATGCCTTGTAATCATTTAAAACAGAAATGTCATTTTAAATTTTATAATGTGCTAAATAGTTAAATAATTTAATATGAAAAATTTAATGTACCATTTTGATAATGTATCAGGATTTATAGAAAATTAGTTTCTTTATCTTTTATTCCTGAATCCCTAAAATAAAGTGTCAGCATATGAAATTCAATTTGTATTTTCTCCTATAAAGATTTATCTTCACTAGATTTAGAATACAATGCTCTTGAGAATTAAATAAAATTTTCAACTTTGAAAATTAAAATGTGTGCACCTAATTATGGTTTTCCAATCAATATATGCATTTATCCTTCTGTGCCAGCTAGAGAGAGGGACTTTATTCAAACTCGAGGATGGGACATACACAACAAATACAGTATTGGAATATCTTGAAATTTCTTGCTTATTCATTATGTGTTTGCTTATATATAAATTTTTTGAGATTTTATTTTTAAGTAATCTTTACACCTAGCACAGCCCTGGAACTCACAACTCCGAGATCAAAAGTGGCCTGCTCCCCCCACTGAGCCAGCCGGGCACCGCTGCTTGTAGATGTTTGTGTGTGCATAGCTATGGTCAGTACAACTTCACATAATCTTATTTATTTACATTTACCCCTCACTATTAGTAGACAGAGAAACCCCCCAGGGTATTTTGTAGACATCTTTTTCTTCTTCCTGACATGCCACCTTTGTACACACTCAGGGAATAATTACTGGGCAGATTCTGTCCTTTGTGTCTGCATACTGATACAGCTAATCATCTAGTCCATTTTGGCTCACTCTCTACACTCAAATATCTTTGCTATTAACAAGTCAGCATTCTTAGCAGATGAGAACCCAAAACAAACTTTAGAGTTAGACAATTTTGAGTTCATTGTGCATTTTCTAGCTATGTGACTCTGAGTAAGTGACTTAAGCTCCCTAAGCCTTAATTTCTCATTTGGGAAATTGGATAATAATACGTATAAGGATCCTTACCTCACAAGATTATTATCAATATGAATTGAATACCATAAGCAAAACATCAAGCTATGCTTTGCTTATAGTAATTGGTTATTATATTGTCATTATTTTAGTTAAGTTCAGTTGGACTAGTTTCTGAGACCTAGTTAAGTATACCTACTTAGATGTTGTGGTGGATGTGATATAGAGTGTCTTCTTAGCAAAGGGTAAGTAATATTACTCTTTCTCAGAATGGTCCAGATAGTCAGAAGTTCATCATAATATGGCTTCTTTGATAGAATCAAGCAGTAGGAATAGGACCTGATTCAAGTCATGCTAGACAAGGTCCCAACCTAGACATTTTCAAACTAAAGCAGGAGAAAGAGCTTTATTGAATCTGTCTCTGAGGGCAGAGCTAAAAGATGTGATGCTCAAAAAGTACCAGCAATTTGTACCATACCACGTGATAGGATTAGGTAATTATTAGAATATGGTTGAAAGCAGGAATGGGCTAGAGAATTAGGAAAATCTTCTGTGCTAAGTCACGCTTAAGCAGATACAATGAATCAGAAGTGGCTGTCAAGGCAAAGGTGGAGAGGGGGGTGACTCAGGTGGGGGAAAAAGGATGTGCAAAGAAAGTGAAGAGGAACAGGAAGCATATAAGAAAACTAAATGAAAGCTAAAGTAGGAAGTGGTGATTCACAGTGTCCACTATGGACCCATACAACTTGGTTTTGAACAAAGAGCTACCAGTAACTAGCTGTGGCTCTTTAAGCAAATTATTTAACTGCATTCTGTATCAGCTTTATCAAATGTTTAAGGGGATCACACAAGTTACATGTAACCTCAGAGTGGTCTGTGAGGGGACTGAACAAAGTGATATATGTAAAGTACTTGACACAATGTGTTCAGCATATACTAAGAATTCAATGTATATTTAGATGGTAAATCTTAGAGGGTAAAAGTAACTCAAGAAGAGCTGAGAGGTAGCCAAGAGCATGAGAAATTATCTGATTTCCATTTGGAAAGATCTCCAAGTCTGTAGAGTAGAAAAGATGTTTGACAGGTATGATTAGGTGTGAGGAGGCACTTCTTATGTTGCAGGACTAGGTGATGGGGCTTTGATAGAGGTGGTGGCAGTTGTGGGAACACATCTTAGAGTGTTTGGGAAGTGAAATCTCTAGGACTGGGATACAAATTGAAAATGAATGTAAAGGAGAAAAAGGTATCAGGAGTAGCAAGGAAGTTCTGAGATGAGAAGCTAGGGGGACAGGAAATACACATAAGAACAAAAAATACAATGCAAGTATTAAGTCTTATTGCCAAGATAGGAGCAAATTGCTAAGTGAGCACAGAGGAAGGGATGTATTTGTAAACAATCTGAGGATCTTTGGGAATTTCCATTATAGAAATTATACTTTTTATATATTATTATATTTTTTATTTTTTTAACAAGCAAAATAGGGAGAGTGAAAATATTGGTGAAATTATTTTCCAATGCTTCCCTCTGAAAAAAATCAGGTAGTTACTCACCAAAAGCACAAATTTTAAATAGATGTTGAACTCTATGTTTTACTATTTTATCAAAACTCCCCCATACATTGAAATACATTATTCAGTGCTGATTTCCAAATACAAAAACAGAATTAGAAAAAGTGAACATTTTTCATAGGCACCTCATAGATATTGGACCCTCTGGTCTCATCACGTGAGGAAAACTCTCTTCCGTGGGGGATGGGTGCTGATGGGGAGAGGGAGAATGGTGTTCACTCAGTGCTCTTTGTTTTCTTCTCGGAGAGAATTTCCTCTCTGTCTATGGAAGCTTGAGGAATAGGGATGAGCATGCCGGCAGGGCACAGCGGAATGATGCAGCAAGTTGAAACTAGATAATTGATTGAAGTTGCTGGAAATTCAACTTCTGGATATGTGGGTGCCATATTTTATTTTGAATAAAACAGCAAAGATATTTGGTATAAAAATACTTTTTTCTTTAAGAATTAGTCTACTCCTGAAACCAAAACTACATTGTATGTTAACTAACTTGATTTAAATAAATAAATATTTTTTTTAAAAAGAATTAGCGTATGCCCACAAATAATAAAAAATCATTGCAAATTTCACAAATAAAATTTTGGTAATAATTCTACAGTTTTGGTTAAGGTTAAATAAGAAGAGCATAAGATAGAAGTAAAGTTGAAGATCAAAGCAGACAAATTTATGTTTAGAAGAGAGACCATTTTAGTTTTATTATCCAAAAAGAAATTGTCAGATGGATAAAAAGCCATTCTATTTAAATACCATGGCTATAATGGCATTAGTATAAATATATAGTAAGTTATATTTTATATAAATTATATTTTATATAAATTAGTATATGCTTATTATATACACATACTTATTTTTAAATTTTGAGAACCTACCAGGTGCTGGGCTGATGCTTATAGACTCCAGTAGACCAAGAAGTTTTTTCCGTGTTATAAGACAGAACACACTAGGAAAGATTTTCATCTTTTATTTAATCAAGTTAATAAACACCTAGGAATCTATGTCCCCTTTTGTACAATGAAGTATGAATACCTAACTGTGGAATATTAAGTTATTGAGATAGTATACATTAGATATTATGCTTTTAATAAATAGTGGTTATAGTATTAGTTTATCTTCACATTTTATTTTCTAGAAGATTGGATTACAGTCATAGAAGCCAAATCACATCTTTGGTTGAGAGTGAGCATAAAATTAAAACTAGAGCATTTTTCACATGAGTGGATTCAAATATTTCTTAAAATTTCTGAAAATTTGTTAAAAAATACCTTTAAGTGATGAATAAAGACTAGCTGTGATAATAAACTGCAGTTATATTAAAAATTTTTTTTGAAGGAAATGAAAGAGGGGGGAGCTAGATCACACAACCTTTATCTAGGAAAATGAAAAAAAGTCACACTGTGAGCACCCCTCCTTGCTATAGTTGAATATGAAAACACCAGGTCTCATTTTTTAAAAAACTGTGGATTCTTTTAGTTGCCTAAATATTAGTTTTATGTCATGAGTTAAGATGTTAAATCTTAAAGAATTTATGCTCTAAAATTTTAGAATTTCAAAATTTGAGTTCATATCAATACCATGAGGTTCTGTCATGAAAGTGAATTCTGATCATTTTAACATTCACCTACTAATAAGTATTTATGTTGTACATGTAAATACAATGTATTATTAGTTGTTTATTGATGCCTTAACAAATGATCACATACTTGCTGGCTCAAAACAACACACATATCTTATCTCACAGTTTTGTAGGTTAGAGAGCCACCATGGTGTCACTGGGCTAAAACCAGGGTGGTAGTAGAGTTGCCTTCTATATAGGCTGCTCCAAGGAGAGAATCTGCTCTTTCCAGGCTCATCTGGGCTCTTGGTAGAATTCAGTTCCAAGCAGTTGTAGGACTGAGATCACCACTGCATTGCTGGCTTTTGGCCAAGAGTCCTTGACAGTTTCTCGAAGTGGCCCAAATAACCTTCATCTTAAAGCCAACAAAGGTGGTTGGGGCCCTTTTGTACTTCCCAGTGGCCTCCTCTGGGGCTTCATCTCTTTGGCTTGTTCTTCTGCATCTCTTTGACTTCATCTGGAGAAAGTTTTCTGCTTTTAAAGGCTCATATGATTAAATTGGGCATACGTGGATGATCCAGGATTATGATAATCTTCCTGTTTTAAGGTCCATAACCTTAATTACATCTGTAAAGCCCCTTTTGCAGCATTACATGTTCACAAGCTCTAGGGAATTAGGTGTACAAATTTTGAGTGAGGCCATTATTCTGCCTCCCATAAACATGTATTCTCAAATAGTTATCTGTGTGAGTTTTTGGTGTGCCCATAGTCGTAAGTTTTTTACTAGTTAAACAATTAAGAAAGATATGTAACATATGTACTGCATTTTCATAAGGAAATTTGTAAATCATACTTATATTAGCTAACATTGTTTTATTTCTTCAATTACCATCAAATTACACATGTTTGGTAACTCCCTTTGAAGTAAATGAGCAACATTTATTCTCAATAAAGCTTCCATTTTAACTAGGCACATTAAATATCATTAGCACAAATTCATTATAAATTACATTCCAGATTTCATACAGGGTTTATTTACCCAGCACTTGTTATATAGGAAAAGTTAACTAAGATAATATTAATATTAGTTTTAGCAAATGCCCTACAGTTAACTAGAATCTATTTAATACAAGAAGAAATTCTTGCTTTCTTTTGTAATGGACAAAAATCAAATCCATGTTTAGATGATACTTATTAATCTCACCATTCTACTTTTATTTTCATTCTAATGATACATGTAAATTTAGAGGCATGTTTACAATAGAGGACTTTAAATTTAAACTTCACTGTTTTATATCATTAATTATGTTAAAAGATACATACATTCTCTATAAATACCCAGCTTATCACTGTTTTAATGTAATGTCTTTTTTTTTAACGTAATTTGGATTTTTGACATTAGTCCTTGATACGTATTTATCTAAGCACCGCAGTCTTGGATATCCCCTGCAGAGATGGATCCTTTCCTAACAAGGGTCTTTTTTTTGGAAGTTGGTAATGATTATAATACAGATGACAATCCCTGTCACTCTTTTTAGGCTGTAGCCTTTCAAGGCAGAGTGGTGCTCCCTGATCCTTCTTAAGCCCCTGTTTAAATGGAAATTAGAAGAGACCACTTTACATTACTCATCCCAGGCATCCATATGCACCACCAGATTGCAGTGTATATGTGCACACATGTAAGCATATACATATATATTTGTAAGAAGCTATCCCTCTATTTATCTTATGACACTCATCACTATGACACTTCAGTACTTAAGCCGCCAGACTAGAAGCATTTCAATTATCTACCTACGGGGAAAACCACCCAAAACAGACAAACCTTTGTCTGTTTCAGAGCTGGATTGAGTAAGTGATGAGTAAGTGACTTTTTAGTGCTTTTGGTCTAATTAGATAGCAGTTTGGTCAAAGGGGTTATTTGCATCTTTTCCTGAATAAG
The DNA here is from genome assembly GCA_004023845.1 of Helogale parvula. Lineage (NCBI taxonomy): Eukaryota > Metazoa > Chordata > Mammalia > Carnivora > Herpestidae > Helogale > Helogale parvula. Next base: position 10,794 of record PJEM01008405.1, read on the forward strand.
AGAAATAAATGCCCTTAACCGGATTTTGAAAGGCAGATGGGACCTTAGACGACCTAATATCACCTTTTCTACTGAAGACTTTAATTTTAAAAAAGTTCCATTTTTAGGGTAAATGAGAGGACAGTATCATGGGCAGAAGGTAATTATTAGCAGCATTCAAGGGCAAAGAAGAAAGAAAAGTAGCAAGACCTTCCCCTTAGCCTTTTCATAGAAAGTAAAAGATAGTGGGGGAAAGATAAAAGCTTTACCTATGAATGGAGAAACTTCCGTCCTCTGAATTTTCATCAAGTTTTTAACTTAAACCTTGGTGATTTGGTGTCCTATTAATTTAGCACTTGGAAATTTTTTATCAGAAGTGCAATTATTATCACTAAATGTCATTGTCATTTGAAAACAAAGAGGCTAGAGGAACAGAGCAGTTTCCTTGTTGGTATTCAGTGAAAAGATTGAAGTCTCATTCATATCACCTACATAAAATGTCACTTAAAATCCTTGGGATCAGGGGCTCCTGGGTGGCTCAGGCAGTTAAGCATCTGACTTTAGCTCAGGTCATGATCTCATGGTTTGTGAATTTGAGCCCTGCATTGGGCTCCTTGCTGACAGCTCAGAGCCTGGAGCCTGCTTCAGATTCTGTGTCTCCCTCTCTCACTCTACTCTTCCCCATCTTTGGCTCTGTCTCTCAAAAATGAATAAATGTTTTTAAAAAAAATTTTAAAATCTTTGGGATCAAATCTCTCTGCTTCCACTCATAATCTGTGGGATTTTAATTCCTTTGGGCCTAGCTATTCTCAACTGCAAAACTGGATCAATGGTGCTCATTTTATCAGTTTGCTTTAATGGCTAATTGAGATAATGCTTGTGAAATCTTTTGCATGACTATTATCTAAGTGAGCAATAAATAAAGGTGCTGTTATTTATTTGATTTGATGGGAATGGCAAACCTGTAAAGCAGGCAAGGAAGGCATTATTGTTATCATTTCATAGTTGGAGAAACTGAGACAGGACTAGTTGGAGGCTTTCTTGTACATAATGGAACGTTCATGATTCTTTCCACTATTCAGTGCTGCTTCTCAGACCTGCAGTTGCCCGTCTAGATGTGAAGGAGACATAACTTAGAGTATCTTATTGATTTGAAGATGTGCAGTAACCTATCAGTGCGCAGCACCCTGCAACAGATGCTGAAGGGAACAGAAGTATGATTACACACTTCCTGTTTGGTAGACAAGAGTTCTGTCCTACTTGGTTCCCATCCTATTTGGCTCAGAGAATTGACTCAAAAACATGTAATGATAGAGTTGAGGTTGCCATAAATAGAATGCTGCCGGTAGCATGGAGTACGCCCGTGCATGTTAAGGACCTGGTGTTGAAACTGGCTTCCTTCTCTATTTGATAATCACTTCTCCTTGCCCATTATCTCCCTCCCCTCCTCTTTTCTCATCTAATAGACTTTTATTGGAAGACAAGCAATTAAGCCTGACCTCTCTAGTAGGTAGATAAATGCATTATTTCCTCCATGTGTTTAGTGCCTCTAAAAAAGAGATTTTATTTTAATGATGGGTTAAATTAAGGAGATCCTAGATGGTTTTCTGATAACATTTTCCATGTATAGTTTCTACCACACTTAAAAGAGGCTAGTATTATCTTTTGAGCGACACAGGGAGATAGCTGGAAGTTCCCTGCAACCTGAGTACGTTACCTTGGATCACATTAACATTCTGCAATGTCATGACTGGTTTCAACACCATAAGGATGTAGGGAAAAAACAGGCAGGTTGAATTAAATGTTTGTATGTTGGAGTGTTTTATGTGTGAGTGTGTGTGTGTGAGTTAGGTGAATTAGAGCAGAAGGGATTAAGAGTGGGAGAGAGAAGAAAATCAAGATGACATGGCTCACACAAAGAGTCCAAATGCTTCCAAACCCTAAGCCCTGATTGAGGTCAGAATCCAAAAGAGCACACGTTTTTAATGTCACTTGCTGTGCTTTTTCTTGCCCTGCTTGCCATTCCCCTGCCATTCCATTAGATCTGTTTAAATCTGTTGGGTAATAAGACAACTCTACTGAGCTATATTTTTTCCTCCAGTTTTATTTCAATACGAGGTCTATGTAACTGGAAAAATCTGTTTGGAGGCAAATAGCATGAATGATAGCATGAGAATATTTCTGAATGATGGAGAACCAGTTTTGCTAGAGCAAATTCCAACTGCTATCTTTTCTGAGTTTCTTCCTTATAGCTCAGTCTTAAAACATTTATCTACCTTGCCAAAGGGGCAAGGTCTAGTTGTCTTCTTGTTCTCTGTTTTTTTTTTTTAATTGAAATTGTGTAGGGATGAGACAGGAAATTGCTAGAATGCCCATCCAGCATGTCAAATGGGACCAGAAAACCAAAACTTTTTGCGATACACCTTTGCAAATTTTTGTGAAAATCACATGAGATTCTCCTTATTCCGAATCTTAGCTGTCTGTTTTACCATCCAAAAAGTCTGACAGAACACAATATGCTACTTTGTCAAGGTATCTCTATGGGATTGTGGGGCACATTCTCCTCTGGTGATAAACTGTGGCCATATATCTGGATTTTAGAGCTGAAAAAGTTTAATAGATATTTACTAGACATAGTAATGAAATCATAGACATGGGAACTTGTCTGATTTTGCACAGCAAGTTAGTGAAAAGTTCTGAATAAAGACGCATTTAAACTTCCAGGCGGTCTCCTATATTTGAGAATTCTAGGCATTTTGAGGGGGAAAAACCATGATAAACAATCCTAAAATTATCGTTGAATGAATGACAATGCAGATGCTCTAATTTGACTCATATAACAACAGAAGCAATCCAACTACTCTTTTCAGAACTAAGTGATGAGTGGCTTTCTGATAATCCACTTCTTTCAGCTGTACCTACCCAACATGCCTCTTTATGGTGAATGTCACCTCACAGCTGAAGCAAGTTTATGGGGCACTGCAGTTCCCCGGGCGTTCTTTGTTCCGTGGAGAACCAGAGAACTTCAGTCTCGGGGACTGTGAATCCACCAGCTTTCATCAGTCTGAAATGCATTTTAAATCAGTGTCAGGCTGGCTGCAAAATTTATTTCTCCAACTTCATAGTAACTCCAGCTGTCCCACACTCCTGTGAGTACCTATACTAATTACATATGGTACAACATAAGAAATGGGCAAAAACAATGATTTGGGGCTGGATTTGAAAGGAGAGATGAAAATGCAGACTCAAAAACAATAATCCTAATCAGTGCCGTAGAGAAAGCAAGCTTCTGGATACATTATCATGGCTGTAAAGAAAATACATACATATAGAAGCTTTATGTTGCTATACATACCAAAATGAGACTATTAATGTTTGTGCCTTCCCTTGAGAATGCTGACAGTCTTTAATTTTCTTTTGTCTGGTATTTCTGAAGCGATCTTTTCTCACATCTGAGTTTGGTTAGTCACTATTTCAAACATTATTATACTGAAAACGTTATTATACTGAAAATTCAAATAAAACGATTTTGCCTTTAGGTCTCAGATTCCACACAGGATTCTTTAATTATTAGTGAAGGAGGTTTGATTTTTTCCATATTGAAACCAGTCTCCTCAGTGCTTCTAGGACTGAAATATTTTTGGTTTTAATTTCATGTCACTAATGTAGTCATCAGAATTGCCACATTTTTTTCTTCACAATTTCCCTGATTGGTGATTCCCTGACCGGAAGCGATAAAGCACTGTATGAAGTAGTGCTTATCAACAATGTGTCTGAATGTACAATTTTGCAAAATGTAGTTTTGTTATATTGACACATTCGAACATGACTTGATGGCCTGATAACGTCCATCGCTTAATTGGCATTGCTGGGAAAGTTGTAGTCAGCTGGGTGTGTTGAAAGATGCTTTAATAGTGTGCTAAGTGTAGGGGAAAATAAATGCTGTTTGTAACCAGAAAGGGAATGAGGGGAAAGTGATAAGTAAATAAATCAAGAGGAAAAAGAAAATGTGACTCTGAAAAAGGGAATAGAAGCCAAGTTTCACATCCCTCTGTCAGTTGCTTGGGAGACAAAGGGAATGGCAGTGGGAATGGAGTTTTGCTTAAAACATCAGGAAGCAAGAGAGAGCACTGATTAAACATGCAGGTTGGGGAGCCAGAATTCCTGGGTTTTAAAGCTTATTTTTAACACTTCCTGCTATGAGAATAATGTCGGACTGCTTAATCTAAGCCTCAGTTACGTAGTTCTGAAATGGGGCTAATAATAACACCTACCTCATAAATCTCCGGGGAAGATTCCATGAGATAAACCATGTCTTGCTCCTTAGTCCAGGGCGTGACCCACTATAAATGTTAGCTGTTATTGTTACTAAACCTCAGGAGTTTGTTGTGGTTATATACAGGGAATGCTAAGGAAAACTGTAGAGCCAGAGCCAAAGAATATAAAATTCATTTTGTTGATAAAAGGGATTTGATAAGACATATATGCTACCATAGCTACAATGTAAACTTGCTGGAAATAGCTTTGAAAGAGTGTGGGATAGCGACAGCCGATTTTAAGTTGGAAGAAAACCAGCGTTATTATTTTTAGGTCCAAATAGAATTGCCTAATGGATTCCATACATTAGTAATGTAAGACTATATGCCTGACTTACTTTCCCTGGCTCCATTTGAAGGGAGGGGAATGAGAGATCTAGTCGAAGGTGACTTGGCATACCGAGCAGCCCAATCTTTTGCGCATTGTCTCCAGAGATCCTGGTGAGACAAGGAGATGCAGAAGTTGTTGGAAAGGAGACAAGTTTTTATTCATTCCTCTTAGGCCAGAAGAATCTTGAGGCCATGATTCATCACCAGACTAGGCTTAATTTAAAGGCAACTTTGGATCCCTTTGCTTTGGTGGTTAAACTGTTTTGTGGTGACTAAGTAGTAATATACAGGGGCACTTATAATTGGGATAAATGGGCAAATGTCCTTATGGGTGGTAGTTTCTATATCTTTAAAATTGTTATAATCACAACTTTCACTGTCTGTTGTGAGAAATAAAATATACCACTTATTTTTAAAAAATACCTAAGAAAATTTTGAGGCAAAGTAGTTGTGGCACAATTGTTAATGTCCTTTCCTTTATCTATTTCTTTAGAATTTCTTCTATTACCTTTAGATACTTTCTTTCTTATACCCTATTATGACATCCAGTTGAGAGCATGATGACTTCTTCATTTTTCTTGCATATTTAGTTGATAACTTATTGCTTTCCCTTGGGCATTTCACATTTCCTTTGTCTGCTTCCTTGACTTCTAACAGATGTCCTTTTCGGTTCTCTTTTGTGTTCAGTATTTCCTCTAGATTCATTTGCCTTCTTCTCTACTCTGCTCTGCTTTAATAATGGGCTACATCAATGATCCCCATGTTTTCTGGCTTCTGGATGGGTTTGACCAGTGGAGAAGGGTGCTGGGGGAGATCCTTGGGAGCATGTGGTGACTGGACAACCTGTGAGTGGGACCTCGGAAATCAGAAGCTCTTTACTCCCTCCTCTGCCTCTGGAATGTCTGTTCCATTTGCTTTCCCTGCTCCTGGAAGCTGCCCCATGGACATAGCCTTTGAGATAGTGATGTGGTATTGAGACCCCCACATGGTATATGTGACTGAACCTAGGTAAGGGCTGTACATAAACTTTTAAGGTTTGGTAGGTGGGTGTGAAGATCGACTGGCGGCCCAGGACAAGCATCATACAGAAGGAAGTTCCCTTGCTTATTAAACCTGCCACCTACCAATCTGGTGCGGTCTGCCTCTCATTTTTTCTGGTCTCTTTTATCTTCTGTAAACAAGGGCTGGTTTTAGAGTATATTAGGAGAGCTCCTGAGGAGGTTGTGACCAACCAAGGAAAAAGTGAGTGTGAGGAGTTTATTTCCTCGGCTCCCTTCCCGTGGGTCACCGGGACTGGTTTGGTTGCATGAAGTCAAGTGGTTCTCCACATGGCTCCGTCTCCTCATTCAGGCTAATACCTTCTTTCCACTTCTCAGCAGACCAAGGAATAGCTCCTCACAGTTATTAGGCCAAAATCTTTATAAATATCTCCCTTTAAAACTCTTCTTTAATTACCCAATTTGAACATGCTATCTCTTTCTGGCTAGGATATACCGCCTCTGCTCTTGGATTCTATCACTCTTGATCTTTTCTCTCTATATTAATATAAGCACCTATCTTCCATCTAGAAAGTTTTAAATTTATAAGAAAATCAAAGGACATTTAAATAATACATATCTCAGTATAGATCGCTCAGATTTCTAGGTTTCAATGGTCTAATTATTAGCTGCCTGAGTGGGTGAGTGTCCAATCGGTAAATACATTTTTCATGTTTTAATGTATAAGCTGGAACCTAGCTAATGAAATAATATAAATTTTGGAATTTGATATAAAATGGTTTTCTTTCAAGATCTCTTATTTAGAAAGTAGTGGCTGATTATCCATGGACTTCTAAATAAGATACTCTCAGTTATGGACCTCCAAGATAGAATTATAGTGAGGTTTCATATTCAATGTGTATTTGTTTAACTATATAATTATATCACTAACCCAAATATTAGATAAAAGGGTAGGTTACTTCAGTAAATTGTAAATGGAACATGTTATTGTTTTAATTTTTGCATCATTTAAAATGCCAAAGATCTGAAGTCAACACCTGAGCAGAAATATATTCAAGAACATAAAACATACAAAGAAAGGAGGTTTATTAGAAATTAAACGTACTCTTTAATTAGGTCTGGTGTTCACATCTGAGCAAAATCAAATGGCCTTTAGCAAATATTTTACAAGCATGGTTTTTGTATAAGGCAAGGTAGGTGACATAATGATCAATTATTAGACTGACATGCTATTTTCTTTTATCTTTGGCTGCTCTGCTAAAATTCAAAGTACTGGGTTATACTACAGCATATCTTTTAGGAGCCCTATTAGATGTGTATTTTATTTGCTAATTAGTGTTGGTAGTTCCTCAATTTACAGCCAGTAGGGCACTAGGCATTAGATCAGAAAGACATCTGATATGTAATGGTGTGTAATTTTGTAAAGCAAAAACTAAATTTAATCATATTTTCTACTTCTATAGAGAGAAAATTTTTTCTTTAATTTCTATATGTTCGCTGTGAAGATACATTTTAAAACAAATTTGAAACTCTGGTATACAAAGAACTGTATGTCCTTGCTTGTGTGAATCAAATAACATCAATATAATAAACTTGGATAACATTCCACAAAGGTTGTCCAAATGCTATGTTTTTTCTGACTGCGGTATTACATATGTGATATATTTGTGGTAAATCAGTTATATATTGAATTAACATACCCATGATATGTTATACACACATATTATCCTATTTAATGATTTAGTCAGCAAATATGTGTTGAGAATCTCTGATGTTCTGGGCTCTGGAGCTGCAGCAGTGAGCTCCACATGGTCTTTTCCCTCATGAACACGACCATGATTAAGCATTTGCTGTAGATGTGAACAGTTTTCACCACAAAGAACGTAACCATTTAGGACAATTTAAAGACAGAAATGGAAAAATAGATCTCCTGTTAATTGAGGTCTTTTTAAAACAGCAGACTGCCTCTTTAGTTTAGAAAGAAACTAATCTCAAGTAAATTTAAATACCATGTCTCAGGGCATCTTTTTTTCATTCCTATTTTGAGTCAATATCATTCCCTACTGTTAACAAAAGTTAAACTTCTCCTTTCCCCTGATCTTTAATTTATAATTTTAAAAATAGATTTCAGCTGCACCATTCATGTTATTACCATCTATGGGTTAACTGGTATGTGGTCTAACATTATTTAGATATCATTAAATAATATCTTTGAGATATCTAGTTTTCACACATGTTTTTATTTTTCCTAGAAACAATAGCCGTTTTAGGTTGCCAGGAAAAATGGTTTCATTTTATAAATACCATTGCCTGGCTGTTAGATTTATGGATTCTGTACAACATACAGATTTTAAAAAACAGTAAATCGAGTAAAAAATGGTTCACTGTCAAACATACAAGAGATGCGCAAATAAGACCTGGACAAGGGATGCAAGTTGACGAGCTTGCAGAGGGCAACTCATGGGCCCTGCTGACCTCCCAAGACAATGTCAAAGATTTTATTAATCTTACGACCATTATAAAAAGAAATGAGAAAACAATAATGGAAATGTAACAATTATTATAATGTGATGATGAAAATAAAAATAATAAATTTTTAATGGCACAATAAAAGGAAAACATGGTAGAAAAATGTAATAGAACTACATTCAATATAACCCATAACCGTACATTTAAAAAGGCATTAAATTGCAACTCTTCCCAGCATGGTCACCCAAGTTGAATATCATGAAATGACTAATGGTTCACTTGATACTTCCCAAAGTTTAGAGAGCAGCAGGGGTAGAAAAATTCATTTGTCATTTGAGCCTTTATGAACAACTAAGAGAATTACGTTCTCCACACTCACCACGCAACGGCAGGAAGAGTGGGAGGCACTGGGTAGAGCCTGTGACATCCAACGCAAGAACTGAAAGATGTACAGCTGTTGGTGAAGGAAGGGAATGTTGTCATTTCGTGTTGGCGGAGAAACATTATCTTCTGGAAGGGAAGACAGCATCCTGGCAGGAAAGAATTTTAGATCACATAATATTGAAATCACTGATGCTGAAAATAGTACAGAAGGAGCCTTGAGTCTGCTCAGCAGTAATCAACCCGGCATTGGTTCTCCCCATTCCTCATGCGTATATTTGCAAAACCACAGTACCACAAGTGGAAATTGGTTATCAGATGTGGCTGTGCATAAGCACTCACAAGTATGGGAGATTTCCTCTAAAATTATTTTGCTTCACTCACATGAAAGACTGTTTTGAAAAACTTTACATGCAAAAAAAAATAGCTACAGGTTATGATTGATGAAAACTTTAACAGAATTTTCATAAAGCCTTTAGAGATTAAGTAGTGAAAGAAGATCAGAAATCAAAGGTACTATTGAGGGATTTAAAAACCACTTATTGAAGAAAAAACAAAGAAGAAGCAGCTCTGGGCCACTGTGTATGTGAGGCGAGGTAAATGGATACTCTGAAGGCTGTACTAGGAGTAGAGTGGTTCAGGATATTTATTACCCAGGGGCAAGGGGTAGAGAGAGAGGGAGGGGTGAATTGCAAAATCTGCTAATGATGCAAGACTATTTAGATTGAGAATTGGTAGAAGCCCAGAAGCCAATTTCAGATTTAAAATATATATTTTTAAATTCCTAATATATGTAAAAAATTCTTGAGCCTGCACACATGTAAGAATAATTTTACTGCTTACCTCATTTAGTAGTTATTATATTCATTCTCAAATAAGCCAGGGTTTTAGTCACTGGCCAAGAAATTTCTGTAAAGTTTGTCAAGTACAGAAATCCTTGGGAAGTATTTCACTGGGTGCTTTAAATGTAATATATAAAGCATTACTGAGGACAAATTATAAAAATTATAACCCTATAACCCTTTCAATTTTAAAATGAGTTATCTGTATATTAAGTGCTGATGGTGTAAGTTAAAAGTACATAAAGCTTAAATATATGAGTAAGGCACAGAATGAGTACCCTTATTTTTCATTTTCCTTGGCCACTTTCAGGCATAATACAGATCAATTAACTTTCCAATCCATTAATAAGGATGGGTTCTCATCTAAATGTGCTCAAATGATAGTCTAAAAATACCCCAGTTCAAGACTGCAGTGGTTTCTTATTTTGCCTATTTATGTCGACTCTTGGTTGCTGATATCAAGTGATACGCTATCTAGGTGTAACCCTTCTGTACGTACTTGAGGGGGTAAACTTTGTATATCTTATTAAAAAAAGTTGTTTTTGTGATTGTGTACCTTGTGACATTGGTGAACTTATCCCAAAGATTTGTCGTGAATAAGCTGCATAGGTTACTGTGTGTCTGACGGAGACATGACCCGATATGGAGTGTTAAATGTGCTGGCATAGGGGCGCCTGGGTGGCTCAGTTGGTTAAGCGTCCGACTTTGGCTCAGGTCATGATCTCACGGTCTGTGGGTTCGAGCCCCACATCGTGCTCTGTGCTGACAGCTCAGAGTCTGGAGCCTGCTTCAGATTCTGTGTCTCTCTCTCTGACCCTCCTCTGCTCGGACTGTCTCTCTCTGTGTCTCAAAAATAAATAAAAAATCATTTAAAAAATGTGCTGGCATAGAGAAGAATCACTTGCTGAATGTGAGTCTTGCAGAGTCCGTCACATGCAAGAACTAACTTCTGAAAATAAAGTACTTGTATCCCTTAGAAGAACAAAACAGGTGATAATATACTAAAATCATGGAATTGTCAAATTAAACAGTCTTAGTACGAACACATGATAAAATGATTCTCTAATATGCAACTAGTAGGGCATTTCTGCTAGTTATTATGGAAGAGAAGCCTGAAGAAATCATCTGATACTCTTTGAAAATATAAATAAATTTAAAAAAGAGAGAAGAAAGCTATGAGAAAAAAAAAAAGCTAGTACTTTTTGAGATTTAAGTTTAAGAGCTAAGCCTTGTCAGTTTTTATTGGTTAATAAGATTGAGGAAATAGGTGCCAAGTATAGATGGTAAAGAGACTATATTCTGGATACAACCCTAACGGCCTTCAAAGTGTATATCTTTTTCATGATATCCTTTTTCTCCTCCTTACTTGACACTTTCTCAGAGGATTTAGTCCAATGTTTCAAGTTTAACTTGCACCTACATCCTGATGACATCTAAGTAAATATTTCCAGCCTCAGTATCTCAGAGGAACTCCAGTTCTGAATTTGACTGGACATATGTACTCAGATGTTTTAAAGGCATCTCAGACCTAACCTGTTTGTTGCTTTCCCATCTCCTCTATTTTAAAGCTTCCTGTGTTCATTATTGTAATTAATGCACCTGCTATATACCCAATTGCCCAGGCTAAAAGTATCAAAGCCAAGATTAACTCCTCTCTTTTCATAGTTTGCTAAATTTAATTAATCAGCAAATTTTTCAATTATATATTTTCATGAAAAACTTACCAAGCCAACTCTTTCTTTTTTTTTTTTTATGACATTGCTCTAGAGACCTTTGCCATTTATTTTCTAGACACTTATCATAGTTCCCAGTTAACTGTATTGAATCTATCTCTTTCTTAGGTCTGTGTTCCACATTACTCCCAGGAATATTTCCTCAACAGACACATACACATCTCTACTCATTTTTTGCAAAAACTTTTCATGGTTCTTACATTATTAAAGAAGTAGTCCAAAATCTTTAGTTTGTACTGTATACTCCAGGATCATTGGAGTGGTTATTTCATGAGAAAGTCATGAATTTATGCCTCATTTTCTTGCTCTAGAAGTTCCCTCTGCTTAGAATTACCTTCTGTCCAATCTCTTCTTCTGGGACTTGTAAAACTTAATTCTCTTAACTTCCAAACCAAACACCACCTCTGTCAGACTTGTCCTGACTCTTCTCTTATGGAGTTATTTATTCTTGTGCATTCATTTAATTTGCTTAATACTTATGTTAAAACATGAACCAATTTGATTTAAATGTTATTTTTGTTTGTTTATTTGATTCTGTTTATTCTTTTCTGTTCCATTATTTCTCTTTGACTTTTTCTTTTAATCCAGTTCTCTTCTTTTGTGGCACTGTAAGATCTCTGAAGTCAAGGATCTTTGTATAACTAGTGCCAAGCACCAAATTAAATATGTAGCAGGGCCTCTGTAAAGGTAAAATGAGTGAACTAAATAATCTTAGAATGAGAGAGAGAGACATGAAAATAGATATTTGAACAGTCACTACCAAATATGGGGGGAAAATGTTGACTAGGAATAAGTTCAACTGAGATTGAAAACCTTTATTATGGGTGTAACCAGTGCCCGAGGTAAGTGTGACCCAATAAAAAGGGGGAGAAAAGAGAATCTAATTTTGGTAACAATGATATAGTCAGCGTGTCCAAAGGGTCCCAGAGAGTAGTCAGATAAATGAATCAAGATTGACCAATTGATTCAAGTGAGACTGAGACCATGTGCATTCTTCACTTGCATCAATTTCTGGGAAGAGGCACCATATTGGGAAAATCAGTCTTCATGCAAAGTAAAGGATAGAGATAGTGTTTTAGGAAAAAGATTCTCATGATTTCCAAATTTGTGAGCAAAAAATGGGAGTGCTTATAAAAGTGGTGGCAGAGTGGCCAGAGAAAAACATGCTTTGGCTTTGGCCCTTTGATGATTGGACTGAGTAAATTAATAAGTAGGTAGGAGCAGCTGTGACTGATCTCTTCCTTTACTTATTTTTTTTTCTACTAGACTCTTCCCATTAGCAAAAAATTCTTTTTCACGAAAAATCTAATTTTTCTTTGTTTACTTAACTCTCCATCTACCACCCCATTTCTTTCCTTCCTTTAATAACAAACTCCTTGAAAAAAATTATATTCTGTTTAATTCTTCTTTTCCGTTGTCCTTTGATCCCAAGATTTTGTTCCCATGACTGCATTGCAAACTCATCTTTTCAAGTTCACTAAAGTTTTAATTATTAAATCTAATTCATAATTCTTGGTCCTCTTTCTAACATATTTGATGAAGCTGATCACCTGATGTTCACTTCCTCTTTCCTAAAATGATTTTTTTCCCATTTCTAGGACACCACGTTTCCTGGTTTTCCTTTAACATCACTGACTGGTTCTTTGCAGTCTCCTATGTTTGTTCATTTCTTTTGCAAACCTTTGAGCACTCCAGGGATCAATGCTTGGATATGTTCTTTCTCTGTTTCATTAAATTATGCTCACTTCCTAGATTATCTTATCTATTCTTTTGCTTCCAATTGCTATCTGTCACTGATAACTCCCAAGTGTGTATTTTCAGTCTAGCTATCCCTTTTAACTCTAGACTCACTTTGTACTTTTACATCTTAACTTAGAGAAACAGTTGGCATCTCGCACTTAATATGTCAAAAACCACATTCCTGATCTTCCTCCTCAACCTATGCTTCTTATAAGGGTTCTCATCTAATTTAATTGTAATTCTATTTTCCAATTCCTTAGGCTAAAGTTCTTATAATCCCTGGTTCATCTCTTTACCTCATACTTCACATTTATTCTGACAGCAAACTCTATGGACTTTCATTTAAAAATATATCTCAAATCTTACCCCTTGTTATTACTTTGCCATTCCCTGTCTGGTCATATCCATCAACATCTATCATCTGATTATGTTGCAGTGGCCTTATAAGTAGTTTCTTGCCTCGTTTTAAACTATTTTCTGCATCACAACCAGAATGAACCTGTGTAATCAGCAATCAAAAAGCCTAATACTCCTGTGCCTCACCCCCTCTTAGAACTTCATCTCCCTCTCTCATTTCCACTCTCAGTTGTCTAATGTGACACTTACCTTTTCACTGACCTGACCTCCTTAGAGTTCCCCAAACATACTAGGCAAAGTCCTGACTCAATTCTTTTATACTTGCAGTTTTCTCTGCCTAGAATGTCCTTCCTTAAGATAGCAAAACAATCTATCTGACTTCTGTCAACTCTCTGCCCAAATTTCACCTTCCTAGTGAGCCATTCCCTGGCTACCTGATCTGCAGTTCTAAAATCTCCTGTCTTCCCATCTTCCCTGCTTTATTTTTTCACTTAGCAGCTACCTGTATAACAAGTATTTAGACAGGACTTGGCATGAGCAAGGTGATATTCTAGACTCTAGAGAAAATATTAGCTTATTTAACAATCATAATAACAGCACTTTGAGCTTGGCATTATCTTTCGTCCCATTTATATGTGAGAAAACTAGAAAGCAGATTGGTTAAGTGACTTGTCTGCTGTCAAGATAGATTCAAACTCTGGTCCCCTAACTTTGTAAGTAGTGCTCGTTACCACCATATTAGGTTGCCTCTTGCCATGTCTGCATTCTCCATATATTACTTCCTGATCTTTTAGATTCTCTGTCTCACCCAGTATTGGCCAAAATGATGTAAGCTCAAAGTGATGTATATATGTCCAGGGTGAGTCCAAAACAAAAACAGAACAAAAACACAAGGCAATATAAAATTCCTTCTCAGACTTTAGGTTCTTTCTCTTTCTCACAGAGGATCCAGTGAGGAATTCTGAGATCTTCATGGATGGAATGGGACAATTGTGGGAGAAATGACTCAGAGAAGTGTTCATTGCATGAACAATCCAAAAATTTAGGTGTTGGCCTTCCATAAATAACACAGGAATCATTCATAGACAAGGAATAATTGAAGATAATGATTAAAATCATTGAAAGACTCAGAAAAAGATTGAATAATAAAGACCTCAAGGCAGGGTCCTGAGAAACACAGCTGAATGTAAGAGATTGAAAAGCCAATCAAGGAGATAAAAGTAGGACAATAACAAATTAAGATTGTTTATTGTCACTGAAATCAAGGCACCAAAAAAACCTCCATAAGAAGTATGTTAAGATCAGTCAGAAAATGTCATTTAGAATTACTAGAAAGGGGTTATGGCTAAATTAATGGACCATAATTGGTAGAAGCTTATTCAAAACAACAGTAACCTTTTTAAATTAGATTATTTTTTTCTGTTTTTTTTTTAAATTTATTTTTGAGAGACAGAGAGAGACAGCACGAGAAGGGGAGGATCAGAGAGAGAGACACAGAATCTAAAGCAGGCTCCAGGCTCTGAGCCAGCTGCCAGCACAGAGCCCGACACGAGGCTCGAACCCACGAACCGTGAGATCATGACCCAAGCCAAAGCCGGACACTTAACCAACTGAGCCACCCAGGCGCCCTTAAATTAGATTATTTGTGGGGTTTTTTTGGTGTGTGTGTGTGGATTAAGTTGTATATGTTCTTTATATATTTTTGATATTATTTCTCAGATATATCATTTGCAAATATCTTTCCCCATTTCATAGTTTGCATTTCCATTTTGGTGATGGTTTCTTTCACGTGCAAAAGCTTTTGAGTCTGATTTAGTTGCAATTGGTTGTTTTTGCTTTTGTTTCCCTTGCTTGGGGAGACAGATCCAGAAAAATATTGCTAAGGACAACATTCAAGAATTGACTGCCCATGTTTTCTTTTAAGAGTTTTATGGCTTCAGGTTTTACATTTAGGTCTTTAATTTTACTTTTGTGTTTGATATAAAAGAATAGTCCAGTTTCATTTTTTTGCATGTAGCTGTCCAATTTTACCCAATAATTTTTATTGAAAAGACTGTCTTTTCCCCATTGTGTATCTTTGCCTTCTTTGTTGTAGATTAGTTGATCATATATGTGTGTGTATTTCTGACTAGAGGACATCTTTCTCAAGAAGATACATAGATAGCAAACACACATAGCAAGTATTAAAAAGAAATAACAAATGTTGGCATGGCTTTCGAGAAAGGGAACCTTTGTACACTTTGATGGGAACCTAAATTGTAGTAGCCATTATGGAAATAGTATGGAGGTTCCTTAAAATATTAAAAATAGAAACATCATATGATCTAGTAATTCCACTTCTGGGTATTTACATGAAGAAAATGAAAGCACTAATTAAAAAAGACGTGTGCAGTCCTCTCTTTATTGCAACATTATTTACAGGAGCCAAGATGGAAGCAACCTAAGTGTCCATTGATAGGTGAATGGAAAAAGATGATGTGGTATAACAATGGAATATTATTCAGCCATAAAAAGAATGAAATCTTGCCATTTGTGACTACATGGATGGATCTAGAGAATATTATACTAAGTGAAATAAACCAGACAAGAACAAATACCATTGAATTTTACTTATATGTGGAATCTAAGAAACAAAACAAATAAACAAAGAGACTCATAAATACAGAGAACAAACTGGTAATTCTGGGGCATGGTGAGGAGTAGGTGAAATAGGTGACAGGAATTAAAAGGTACAAACATCCAGTTATTAAAATTAAAAAAAAAGAACCTCAAAAAAGAAAACCTTTTTGAAGATAGAAGCCTAAGAGCCAATATGGAGAGATTAACTGAACAAACAAGGGAGAGAATTGTGACATTAAATTATCATAAAAAATAGGAAGGAAGAATATTTATAGTATAGGTAAAATGTGTAAATTAAGAGGGGAAGAGAGAAACTTTGAAGAGAAAGACAAGAGAACCGAGAACCATCTTGATGCAAAACATGTTCTATGTTCCTTTTTTTTGTTTTCCAAAATAATAAAGAAGCAGTATGCTGACTGAATTTGGGAATGGAAAATAACACATTGGTCATTATGGGTTAGAGCAATGCTGTGAAAGAGTCATGAGAGAATTCTAAAACCTTCTTGATGTGAACTGTGACCATTTCCCATTACAAATAGAAATGTAGAATCAAAGAAGAAAATTTATATGTACCATAATATATTTTGGAGCCATTTAAAATACATCCATCTCTTCCATTCTAACTAGGCAACTAATTGGGCTTGGGTGGCTATATTAGTGTGAAGAATTGTGGACAAATAGCACAAAGATATATTTTCTTTTATCAAGTAAAATGTCCAATAAATGGCAATGGTAAGAAAAGCAGTTCTTAAATATTTCTTTTTTTTTTCCAAAATTTTAATGTTTATTTTTGAGAGAGAGAGAGACAGAGCATGAGCAGAGCAGGGGCAGAGAGAGAGGGAGACACAGAATTCAAAGCAGCCTCCAGGCTCTGAGCTGTCAGCAGAGAGCCTCACGTGGGGCTCAAAGTCACAGCCTCAAAATTGTGACCTGACCCAAAGTTGGATGCTTAACTCACTGAGCCCAGGAGCCCCAAGTAAAGCAATTCTTAGCCTAATGTGTTCTTATTCAGGCATAATAAGTTGGTGGACAATAATTGACCATGTTTATCACTTATTGTTGTATTTTCTTTTCTTGGAAAACCTCTTCATTAAGCTGCTAGTGAGATGAGGAAAATCATGTATTTGGTAAAATAAAGGCAGAATCAGACATACTTGCCTTTTGGATCTTAGTTTACCAGTGTAGATTCACTAATCACCAAAGTACACTCAAGGTATAAAAAGAACTCCATAATTCTACAGATACAGCACTTTTCATTTATTTTAAACTTACCAAAACGATTACTCGATCAGTCAGAAACAGGTAAGCAGGTGACCATTCTCTGATGTTAGAGGAAAGAAGTATAAGACAGAATATTTCCTAGACTAAGATAAGCATGAGCATTGGTAAAGTCTCCTCTTCTCTCTCCTCAGACAAGGACTAAAGGCTACTTCCTTCATATCTTAAAATGTCCAGCAACAACCTAAATGCTAATCCTGATTTTGAAAACGTTATTATTTTGTTTCTCTGGTTAATGCTGAATGACATTTAGGAAAATGCTGTCGCGAGGAAAGATACAAGTTCTTTGTTTATAGACAAGGATCAATATGATAAATGATGTCACATTTCTCTTCTAAGTAACCCCTGTAGTGTCTTGAGAGATTATACAATTTGTGTGCAAACTTGGGGACTAACAGTATTGGTATTCATAATACAGTACAGTGTCTTCTTAAAGCCTAATAGAATTTCCAGTAATATTCTGCCTGGCATAAGGACTATCTCAGAAACTGACTCGTCTTTTACTGTAAACTAGCTACGTCAACTCCACGACTCTTGTGTGTGTTGAGATAGAGGTCAAACCATCTTACTACAAGGTAGAATTTTAATTGTGGTCAGTTAACATAACTACTGTAACACGTTTAAGAAAAACGTTGTTTGGCTGAAATAAAGGAGCATTGTGTTAAGAAATTTTGTAACATTCAGTAGCAATAACCCTGTGATTTATTAAACAGAAATCTTCCATGATTGGCTTAGCATTAAAAAGCGTGTTAAGCTAAGAAAAACTGCATAGGGGGAGACTTCAGCCTTGATCACTTCGTTTTATTCTTTTTTGCGGTTTTGAGGAAATGAAATAAACCCTGGTAGGGAGCAGATCAAAGGTTAGCAAGAGGAGATAGCATCATTCTCGTTCCTGATTAGACTATGAGGGCAATTAAGCAAAAGCCGTATAGTAGAATTTTTCTTTTGCTCATTTTTTTGGGGAAAAATATGATATGTTACATAATCACAATCCTTCTGAATGCTATTTTACATGTTCAGATGCCTAAGGTCTCTTACTAATTGGGGTACCTTTGCATGGGACTCGTGTTGGGAGGACATATCTTGCTGAGGGGACCATGTTGGGTATAAGACAGGCAGTAAGATACTTTTTACACTCTTATCATTTCTCTGTGCTTTATAAGTTTTGCATAGGTCAGTTAACTCCTCCATCTATTATTAAGCATTGGCCAGATATGCTTTTATTTGTTAATTTGTTAATTATGCTTCCTATCTAACATTATAGCTCATGCGCAAGGGGGTGGCTGCCTGTCAGATTCCTGAGTCTGTCTTTTGGTCTGGTGCCATGGGCGAGGGACCCACATGGACATGACACAGGAGTTTTTTTATTCAGTTGAAAATTACCAAATCGAGCCATGGGAGAAAACCCCCTCTGTTTCAAAAGCTGTTATGGAGGGGTGCCTCTGTGGCTCAGTCGGTTAAGCGTCTGGCTTTGGCTCAGGTCATGATCTCACGGTTTGTGGGTTCAAGCCCCCCATCGGGTTCTGTGCTGACAGCTAGCTCAGAGCCTGCAGCCTTCTTCAGATTCTGTCTCTCTTTCTCTCTTTCGCTCTCTGCGCCCCTCCCCTGCTCACGCTGTCTCTGTCTCTCAAAAATAAATTTAAAAAACATGTTAAAAAATCAAAAGGTGGTAAGGACTGGTCTGCGTGGTTCCATCTCAGTGTCATAAGGTATAAGAACATTGTTTTGAATTCAGGAGACCTAGATTCAAATCTTGGCTCCATTATGTGAAAGCTAGACAAGTCCCTTAACCTGCCTGTGCCTCAGTTTTCTCACTTTTAGAGTAAAGATGGATTCTTTTAGAATTGTTGTGAAAGTTAAAGGAGGAAATGTGTAGAAATTTCTTTCATACCATACTCATCCAGAAGATGCTCAGCCTGAATTTTGAGGAAGTTCAGATTGCACCTCCACTTTCTGAAGACTGTATAACCATCTGGTTCTGCTAAGACAAATGCAGAAAGTTAGTGGACGAGGTGAGGACCCGTTTATACTGCTGGAGACACGGAGGTCTATGGGGAATGGATGGGAAAGGCTGAGGCCAAAGTGGAATCCATAAACAGATTTTGTTCTGACTAGGTGGGGTTTGTTCAATAAGTACAAGCTCAAGCCAGGCAGAGGAGTTAATAGGAAACAAGAGGGTTTTGACTAAGAGCCTGGGTACAGATCATAACTAGGACTTAACCTATTCAGTGGATCTATAAAAATGCAGAGGTGTCACTTGTGATGAGGATAGAGGCTTTCTAACCTTTGCTCTGGTTATGAAGGTGTCTCTTGGTATGAGAGGTTAAAGGCTGTGGGTGTACCCTGTGCAGAGAGAGATGGGATTCTGCCAGCACCAATAATAACAATAAAGGGCTGTGTACTCTGAGTGGTTTTCCCAGTTGACACAGGCTTAGCGAGGCTGTCCTAGCAAGGGAGATCTTTTTTTTTTTTTTTAATGGGATCTTATGTGACAGAGATTCCTTTTCTTTCTTTCTTTCTTTTTCATGTTTATTTATTTTTGAGAGAGACGGAGACACAAAATCCAAAGCAGGGTCTAGGTTCTGAGCTGTCAACACAGAACCCAATGCAGGGCTCAAACTCGCAAACTGCGAGATCATGACCTGAGCCAAAGTCAGGTGTTCAACCAGCTGAGCCACCCAGGCACCCCTGTGACAGAGAGTTCTGAATTAGGGGGACTAAGTCTGAATTAGAGGCCAGTGACCTCTGGAGTCCTCTCACTAGAACATCCTTTTGTCCCTGGTGTTAAGTGGTGATTGGCCACATCGCGGAAAACAGTCTGGCATCAAGTTTAATCAATAAGCATTAACTTAATCAACTAATACAGTTTGGGAAATGGAGCAGACATTAAGAAAAGTGACTGTCCATTTAGTATCATCTCTTCCTTGGATTCTACAGATTATATCAAGTTAGAATATAGGTATTCCAAGAGATAAAAGATGCTTTCTCACATTGTTCAGCATTTCTTATTTAATGATGTATAATATGTAATCTCAACTATATTTCCATTTGTGTTCAATAACTCTGTATGCTACATACAGACATACCCAGAGAGCTAAATTGTACTTGTCATTATTGATGTTATTTAAGTATTTTTTCAGTACAATTAATATTGTTTATTAATGAAAAATGGATTGGTAATAATGATAAGGGTGAGGTTTACTGACGTTTTTTTTCTCTCCTCTTTTCCTTTCTCCCTTCAGAAGTTTTGTAAATGTTCCTATCAGCACGAAACAAGTAAGGATCCCACTGGGCATAGGGTAATCCTTGTGGATAAATGGTACATATCGAAAAATCTGTTGACTTATCATTTAGCGACAGCTGCCCAACTACCTTTCTCCCTACTGCGAGAGTCCCTGGCTAAATCATCAGAAGTTGATTAATAATCAAAGAAGTAGAATCTGCTAGGGTGTAGGAAACAGGTGCTCTCTTACACGGTACAGCTGAGAACAAAATTGGCACAATTTTTTTCTGGACAAGAGTTGGCCTATATATTAACAGTCTTTAAATATGGTTACTCTTTGACCTTGGAGTTGCATATTTGTGAAGTTATTCTGAAGAAATAATCAGATAAATGTGCAAATATATAAGTCCAAGGATGTTCACTGCAGCATTGTATATAATAATGGGAAACTGGAAACCTATCTAAGTGGTCTGTAAAAGGGACCTCATTATGGTACTTTTATATGACAGAACAATATGTACACATTAAAAATTTTATAAAAACTGCCTAATCATATAGGAAAATATTCCTGAACTAGTATTAAGTGAAAAAAGAAAAATAGAAAACTACGTTTAGGTAACATTCTATTTTGTAATAAAATATGCAGATTTAGATACTTAAAAAAAAACTACAGTCCCATGCATCAAAAAGCACAAAAGTTACACTAGTGCTATAACAATTTTTTTCTTACACTTTTCTGTCATAAACATGTATTAATTCTGTCATCATTTAAAGGGAATGTGATATTGAAAGCATCCCATTTTTCTAGAATTATAAATGCCATCAACAGGTATTTTTATCTCTTTTGTTCATTGCTGTGTGTTTAACACCTAGAAGAATGTATAACTGTAGTTACGGGCTTAATAAATATCTGTTTAAGGAATGAATAGTCACTCTGTTCTATTGTTCTCATACATTACCATATCAGAGAGCCAGCACCTCTTAGGACAGTTGCATTGAAATGAATAGAAGCTCAAAATGATCGAGCCCCCCAAGTAGTCTTAATATCTAGAACAATCCCAGAGATTGAAGGTCATATTTTAATGCCCCTCTAATGCCCCAGTTTAGTTTATATTATTGTTAATTTTAATATCTGTTCTATTATTGACAGAGGGAAAGCATGTGAGCAGGGGAGGGGTGGAGAGAGAGAATCCTAAGCAGGCTCCACACTGACAGCAGCAAGCCCAACGCGGGGCTCAAACTCACAAACTGTGAGATCATGACCTGAGCCAAAGTCAGACACTCGACCAGCTGAGCCACCCAGATGCCCCTGTTTTGTTTTGGGTGTTTTCTTGGGGGGGTATAATTTGGGGTGGGGATCAAGAGTTAAAGAAATAACAAATGGCCGTGCATAAAAATGAAGTTCCTCATTCATTTATCTTTTTGATGCAACAAAAATTATCACATGCTTATTTTTATTGTGTGTTGAGAACATTTGGGGGGAATATAACAGCAAATATGTAAATGCTTGTGGTTTATATTTGTTGTGTTTTTGATTGCCCAGCATCTTCTGGGTACCCTTTTTATGCTTAGGCAATCTCTTACTTTATGAGATCTCAATCTCCAAGGTAGACACTAGAAACTTAAATTTTAAACTTTTACAACTGGAGCTCAAGAATTTGATGTAGATTTCTTCCATCAAATGTTCCCAAGTAAGATTTTGATTAGGAAATATACTGAAGGAAGAAAGAAGCTCAGTGCAGTATCTATTTTTCTGGTGAAGGTGACTGAGAGGTAGCCAGTGTTATATTTCCCAATTCTACCAGGCATGGGGATCTATAGGCAGGAAAATCTGGGGTTGCCAGTAGCAGTGGAAAACTGTCCTATGAGCAATTGTGTTACTGTAATTTGGATATTGTCCTAGTTAGATCACTTCCCATAATTCTTTAACCTTATCAAAGATCCTGTGAATTGCCTACTATTGCTCCATAGTATGTTTCTCCTTCTAAGAGAAATAGAACACCCAGTAAAAGGCTTCTTACAATCTTTTCTTCTGCCTCACCACAGCTACCTGCTCCCACCTACACACCAAGCACTCTGCTACCACCAAAATCTCCTTTTGAGGTGTCTCCCCACTTCCTTTCTCACCACCTTTTTTCTCCAGGCTACTCCTTCAAGTTTTCCTGTTTCAATAATTTTTTGAGCCCCTGGTCCCACCTTTTTCATTGTTTATTGCTACCACTGTGTCCTCACTTCCTTCCTTAGTTGGTTTATTTTGTGGTTCATGATTTGCATTAGTTTTTACACATGTTAATGTTAATTGATCTCATTTTACACTCAAAACCCATAAAGTCAAAAGGCCCCTTAGCACTTCCCAGCTAGGTTAATATGTCTCTGTTTAGTCAACTATGTCTTTCACATCTGAGATGATTTCTTACCACATACATCTCTCTCCTCTCTTCTCATCTACAGGAGGTCTACATAGTTTTTACCACAAAGTCTACTATCCCACTTGTACTGCACTCAAGTATTCTGCATCTCTGTCCACTACAGTAGTTGAACTATCTGCCCCTGGTCCACAAAGGCCATCTCATTTTTTTGCATCCTGGATCCTACCCTCTCTCTCTTACTAAAGGACATAGCGATTAGCCCCTCTCAACTCCACATCACCAACATTTTCCCCTTACCTGGATCTTTCCCCTTGGTGTAATGCATGCTCTAATATATTGTAACGATATTTATCCATTGCCTTTACTACCCTCTCCTGTGAAGTAACCATTTCTCTTTTCTCTGCTAAACAAACTCCCTTAAGAGTTGCCAGTGTTCGTAGTTTCCCCTTCTCTGCCTCTGCAGCCATCCCAGGACAAGCTCCCACCCCCAGTTTCCATGTGGATCACCTCAGTAGCCTCTCGTATGTCTCTTTACTTTCTCACCGTCAAGTAGGTGCTCTACTCAAAGCAGCTCTAGTGAGATTTTAGAAATAAGGTCAAGTCACGTCTTGCTCAGAATTTCCCAATGCTTTAATCTTACTAACCTACAAGCTGCAAGTCCTTGGCAGAGCTTACAAGATTTGGCACCAGGCTGCTTTTTCGACCTTACATCCCATTTCTCTCACCCTTTCCACTACCTCTGTTGCTTCTTTTTTCTTTAAACCTTCCAAGTATGCTTTTACCTCCAAACCTGTGCGTTCACTGCCCCTTCTTCCTTGGATATTCTTCTTCTAAGTAGTCACTATCCTCCTCATTTAATTTTGAGATTTGCTCAAATGCCCCACTGTATTGGAGGCTTTTTCTCTCCATCTTACCTATAACAGTTGTCTTCTACACCTAACAGTCTTTCTTACCCCAATTTCTGTTTCTTCAGAGAACTTATTACCTCTTCTGTTTATTATGTGCTTATTTGCTTATTATCTATCTAACTCCCACTAAAATTTTATGTCTATAAGAGCAAGAATGCTATTTTGATCACTGCCTGTATTCCCAGTGCTTAGAGGCATTAGATAAATATTTATTGAATGAGTGCATGGGGTCTTATGAGAGCAAAGAGGAGGGAGTGCCATATATTCTTCCTAGGGGGTTCTTTTCAGCAGAGATGGTTCTGGAACAAGTACTAAGTAATGGGACATATGCCAGGCAACAAGTGAAGAAGAGAGGAGAGAACATTGTAGAAAAGGGAATGGTATGGTCAGATACACAGAGAAGTGGAAGTTTTAATTCTAGAGAGAAGAGTATTTTCTTTATATCTAGTGCCTAAATATGGATGAAGTAGGGAGTGTGATGGGGTTTTCAGAGATAAACCGTGAATGGTAGACACCATGATAAATGTGTTAGGTTTATTCTTCCAAAGTTTAGTAGTATAACTTTATGAATACTGTACCATTCCACTTATTTTTTCTACATTTTTCACATGCTTATTTTATTGAGTATTGGAAAGAAAATTAAACCACTCTATATTGCTGTGGATGAAATGGTGCAGAACCAAAAATCCAATTGTCTAATTTATGTCTTCCTTTCTGAAAAAGCATCAAATGCTTTTAGTACTTTTCAGACTCTCCCAAGTGGTATAGCCTTGTATGTAATCTATGTGTGAGTTATGCTCATATGAAGTGGCAAATCAGAGATCCAATTCTTTTTTATTTGAATGAACGGTTGTTGGCTTGTGTCAATCTGATTCAAAAATAGTAAAGAAAAGAGTAATTTTCTCATAAATG
This sequence comes from Helogale parvula, assembly GCA_004023845.1. Taxonomy (NCBI): domain Eukaryota; kingdom Metazoa; phylum Chordata; class Mammalia; order Carnivora; family Herpestidae; genus Helogale; species Helogale parvula. The sequence continues at coordinate 35,248 of PJEM01008405.1, forward strand.
CTGTGGATAGTCTACCTAGGAAAGTATGCATAAACACACATAAACAGTTTTGAATAAAATTTTAAAAAGTGTTGGATGCATTTAGAGGTCATTGATGTTTCCTTTATGTCCATTGGCCAGGTTACTGTACACCTTTCTAACACATACACCATGTTACACATAGGTAGTAAATCAAAGAAGTATGAAATGAGTCAACTAAATATTTTCAAAATTAAACACTTTGGATATATTATTAGCATATGAATTATTTTATGCATTGGATGTCATTATTTATCCAGTGTGTTTTTGAACGGTTTATAAAAACGTTGGATTCTCTAAATATATAAAAAATCTTGGAAAATAGTCTCTCAATAAATAACATAAAAGCTATAGAATAGTATTTTAGATTAGCTTGATTAAAAAAACAGAATATTTCTGAATTACTGTATTATTGTTAAAGTGATAAACAAAAAATCAGTTAGGTGGAAACTTAAAGTATTTAATCTCAAAAGGTTGCTTTATAGACCAAATGTATGGGGGTTTTTACTCATTCGGATGGTGTTTGGCTGTAAGTACCAAAAACACATCTCAAAATTCTTAACTCTAGAGAAAGTCTGTCACTTTTACATGTAAGTCATTGAGATGCAAGATGACTCCAAAGCCAAGTGGTTAAGCAGCTCAACAGTGTCATCAGAGATTAAGGTTCTTTGCATCTTCCCACTGCCACTATCTGAGGGAACTGCACGGTCCTCAGGCCAGCTGCTCTAGGTCCCAGTATGGGTGCTACAGTTCTAGTAGGCATTCAGTTATGTGAGCATCAAAAGGAGTAAAATAACAGTCTCTTCTTTGTGATTCTTACTATTAAGTCCCTCCATTGTGATTTAGGAGACCTTTCTTTATAGCTCCTTGTCCAGGATGGGTCATATGTCCATTTGTGAGCCAATCATTGTTAAGGAGAATTGTATAAACTTGATATTTAAACTGTTCAGGATTTGCTCCTGAGCTGGGAACAAAAACATATATTTTTTAAAAATTTTTTAATGTTTTTTAAATTTATTTTTGGGAGACAGAGAGAGACAGTGCGAGCAGGGGAGGGTCAGAGAGAGAGGGAGATATAGAATCTGAAGCAGGCTCCAGGCTCTGAGCTAGCTGTCAGCACAGAGCCCGAAGCGGGGCTCATACCCATGAACCGTGAGATCATGACCTGAGCCGAAGCTGGACCCTTAACCAACTGAGCCACCCAGGTTCCCAAAACATATTTTTGAGGTATAGGTACATGGATAAGATTGGGGACTCCTTAGCAAATAAGAATGAGGAAATTATGGGTAGGCAACCATTAATCTATCTTGTAAGAGCTGAACAAAAATATGAAGGAAATATATTTTCTTAGCAAAATAGGGTTAGAGGATGTGTCTACAATATTGGCTTCAGTGGGTGATGGAGGAAAAATGTCTTGATATCATTAGCTGTGGAGGCGTTGATTAATGTAATTATTGAATACAAATGGGAGCAGTCTTTTTTTCCCAGAAATATCTATTAATATTTGAGAAGTGTTAATGTTGTGATTACCTAGGTACATTTAACGCCTTTGAGATTGATTTCCCCATTTGTAAAATGTGGATAAAGCAACCTTTGCTACCTATCTCATAGACTTCCTTTGTGAGCCAAAATGATTATATCTATGAAGGTTCATTATGAACAATAACATAAAATTCAAAAGTTATAGTCTATTTCTCTGAGTCTTCAAAGCCCTTGACATAAGTGGTCTTATTAAATCAATGTTAGTGAGGTGGTTTACAAGTGCTATAATATTTCTTGTTTACAAATAAACCCATTTGGGAATCTTGATTTTCACAGAACCAACATTATATAGGTAACAAAGCTAGAAATAGAATCACATCTCATATCTGGCTCAGTTTTTGTCATAAGATTTGACCACCTTGACATTAAAAATAAATTGTAACATTTAGCTTCAATTCCTTTTGTCATGGACAGCAGTGGGTTTGAAACTTTTTGATTGTGAAAGAAAAAATAATTTTACATTATAAACTAGTACATGTGTGCATGCACACATGCACACACAGTCTACGCATCTACACAAATAGAAATATAGAAAATAGATATAAAACTATTAAACATATTTATTCTTCAATGGGCAAGTAGTTCTGATATTTTTTTTGTTAAATTTCACTAAAACATTTGTTGCAACTTATTAAATTGATTTTATGAGCAACCAATGGTTTGTGATCCATAGTTTGTAACACACTATTACCACTGCTACTAGTCCTACTCCTTCTACTAGTATAAACACAGTGAGGGCTCGCTCCTGGGTGGCTCAGTCAGTTAAGCATCTGACTTCAGCTCAGGTCATGATCTCATAGCTCATGAGTTTGAGTCCCACATCAGGCTCTCTGCTTCTCATGGGCTCTCTGCTATCATCACAGAGCCCACTTTGGAACCTTCCTCTCTCTCTGCCCCTCTCTGGTTTGCTCTCTCTCTCTCTCTCTCTCTCTCTCTCTCTCTCTCTCTCTCTCTTTCTCTCTCAAAAAGAAACATTAAAAGAAACAGTGAAACAGGGATCATGTAGAGACTTTGAGGGTCTATCCAGTGGAAATCCTACAGATGTGTTTGTTAGGGCTGGGCAGTGTTTTGTTATTATAATTGGTTTGTTTTTTAGCCTAAGCTTTACCTCAGAAATCTGAATCATGATATCTAAGAAAAGGCCTGGGCATACATATTTTAGAAAATCCTCACAGTTGAGAACACAATGGTTTAAATATTTTGTGGGTGATTGCAGTCAATCCTACAATCTTCCAACCATCAGTATTCTACTGGACTAGACGTATCCAACAGACTCAACATGTACCAAATTGAATTTACACTCTCTAAACAAACTCATCCAGCTCATCCCTTCCTTCCCCTTCAATGTTCCCGCCCTCATATACATAGGTATATATAAATATGTATATATGTGTAAATTACTATATATGTATGTTTTTGTTCTGTAAGAATTTCTGGGTTCTACATTTGTATCAGTGGAGGGTCTCACCATATACTCAGCAGTAAACTGGTTTCCTTTCACTCATTTCCCCTCCACAAATGAATTAATTAGCATTACTCATTATTTCTGTTATCAAAGTCGCTGTCTTAATGCAATGCTTCCTCATCCTTTGCCTGCACTATTGCATAATCACTTTTAGCAGGTTATCTCTCCTTATTCTCTTCAAATCAGTTCTTGATGCTACCAACCAGCTGTCTTTGCTTAGAGTGTTTAATGGCTCTGTTTCCCAATAAGATGAACTCTAAACTCTTTTTGGCAGCAAAGAGCAAGGTCTTTATGACCAAGCTTCCATTTACTTATTTCTCCCACTGTAATCACTGCAGCTCCATTCATACCTATCTTTAACTTATCATGTTGCCAGTATGTACCAGACTGTCTCATGCTTCTGCACCACTGTGGACGCAGACAGAGCTCCCTCATTTGACTCCTAGCTCTGATCTTTTCTTTCGGTTCTGCCCACCCTGCCTGATTCAGGGAGACACAACTGCATTCAAATTCTGTCTGTGTCTCCTAATCTTTCTTGTGATCTTAGGCAAGTTACCTTCCTGTACCTTAGTTTGCTGCTTTAACTTATAGGGATCTTGCAAGGTTTAGACCTAATACATGTAAATTGAACAGCACAACTTCTGGACATCTACACAGGCATCTTCTAACCCTTGATTTCACATTTGTGAAGTTATGACTAAGTTTTTATATGGCAAAATGAGCACACTTGAAATTATTTGTCTCTAAACAAATAATGGACTATCTAAAAATACACATTTAGTTTTGTGTGTATTTATTAAATAGCTAGCTACTTTATGCCTGATCTGGAGATAAAAAGTGAATGAACTATTTGCATTTACAATCTATATTTTTTGCATCATGATACACTCTTGAATATTTACTAGATATTTATATACTTTTGATAATAATGATGACTTCTGTAAAGTATTTTGTAGCATGATATCTCCTTTTTTTCCCTTTTTTTGAGTGGCCTCAAATCCAACAACTTGAAAACTGCCTTAGCTTTGTAAACAAAACATCACAATGCTTTAAAATGGCATGAATTGATCAATTTGAAGAGGCAGTTAGTAAACTGTAGCATTAACCTCACTCACAGTGAAAAAATCTTTAATGATCTATAAAGGGGAGCAAATAACATTTTAATGGAATTTGAAGACAATGCCAATATTTTCAAGAAAAGAAGAATCCTAAATATGGACCACACTGCCTTAGAGCAAGAACAGAGCTTACCACTAAGTATATTTTAAATGCAAAGTGGGACACATTCATCACAAACCTAGAAGTGCAATAGGCAGAAAATATTGAGAGTACAAGTACACACAGCAGAGAAAATTTTATGCAGAACCCAGGGAATTTGAATGAGAGAGAGGAAGAGAAAATTAACAAAGTCAAATTTAAGTTCTGGCTTTAAGGGAGAAAAACTAGAGTCTAAGAACTCTCCTTTCTCGGAAATAAACTGCTAGGTAAAACAGTTGAAAGCTATGACACAGAGAAGACACTAATTTCCAGATGACAAAACCTAAGATGTATTATTGCTCTAGACTGATCCTCGGTCAGAGCAAGATTGAATGGATAACCTATTTGGTCTTTTCCATCTCTAGCTCTTTTTCATTCCCAGTTCCATTATTCTATGAATATACAAGAAAGGGAAATATAATGTTGTTAAAGCTCAGGTATGATTTATTGACTCACTGTATCTTTAAGATAACACATGTACACTGTGTTGTTATACTTGATAGCACATTTTTTTTCATGAGTAGTCGTGAATAGAGTAAACAGACTCATAAAGCCTGTTTAAAGTGTGAGCGTGTAAGTTACTGCCGGTGGTGTCTTGGGGCTGCGTTAACTTAGACATGTAATTTTTCTTCCTTCCTCTTTCCTCTCTCCTCCCCTTTTTAATTAATAGATCTTCCCATTCATGAGCATTTAGCATCACCTTGTTTGCTAGATGCAATTCCCTTTGGGGGTTTCCGATGTGGATGCAGTAGAAGGACATAGGGGAAAACAGTTTGATGAATCACAGTTTGTTGAAGGCAGTTATGGTAGCAGCGATAGAAAAATGGAATATTTGCAAAATGCCAGAGGTGAAGGAATAGGACACACATGATTAAAGTTGCCATAAAATCAAAGCTGTCAAAGCAACAAAAGCTGTAAAAAAGAAATATTCTGGCAACGTCAGTCTCCCCACACATCCAGGGGTGCCATGAAGCATATTACTAAAGAAAGTCCATTAGGAGTAGAGGGAGAAATTTTTCCCTTTGACTATGAAAACATGTGCTGAACTATAAATGTTCTTTGCCCCAGGAATTTTAGCTTGAGCATCTTGGGACTGCAGCCTTAAAACACCATTCGGAGAGCAGACACTAGCAACACTATTTCAAGGGGCTGAAAAAAGAAGGGAGGAGGAAATGCTGTAGGAAGGGTGATTTTGGGGAAGAATATTCCAAGGCTGAGGCTGACTTTGGGAAACTATGGTAGAGGATCTAGAATCTTGCACTGAATAGTACCTGTGTGGTTTTTTTTCATAAAGATAGTGTTACCATGGAGCTGGAAGTATGGAAAAATGTCTCCATTTCCTTCACAGTATCCATGACTGGGGGCACGTGGAATCTGCTGGGTGAAATGCAAAGTATATGTCTGGAACCAAATGGTAATTAATCCCTGCCTGATGAGATCCAAGCTACTTTGGCTTATGTGATTGGTTAGAAAGAGAAATGATCTGGAAATGTCCTAGAGCAACCTAAGAACCTAGAGGTATACCAGGAAAGGAATGCACTGGTAGATTTGCTGCCCTTGATGGAAAGCTCTGCCTGACTGGAAGGAAGATTCCTAACATTAGGAGTAAGTTATGGGCAGGGGTGCCTGGGTGGCTCAGTCTGTTAAGCACCCAACTTTGGCTCACCTCACCATCTCACAGTTTAGGTTTGAGGCTCGTGTGGACAGCTCAGAGCCCCAAGCCTGCTTTGAATTCTTTCTCACTCTCTCTGCCCTTCCCCCACTCACACTCTGTCTTTCTCTCTTAAAACTAAATAAACATTAAAAAAATTAAAAACTAATAAAGTTACAGTTGGGATTTGAGTGAAACAACAGATTTGGAATTTGGTTTTAAACAGAAGCAAGTTGTATAGCTCCTTGTGTGGAAAATATATACATAATTTTTAAAAATCACACAATTTTTGCCAGGTATATTTTAAAATACTTTTGTGAATACATAAAAGTACATAGTCCCCATGTGTCTGTGGGGGATATGGTCCAAGCCTTCCGATAGATGCCTGAAATGGCAGATAATACTGAACATTATATATACTGTTTTTTCTCTTACATATACAAACCTATGATAAGGTTTAATTTATAAATCAGGCACAGTAAGAGATTAGCAACAAGTACTACTAATAAAAGAAAGTGATCACAATAATACTGTAGAAAAAAATTAAACGAACATGGCCTCCCTCCCTCTCTCTCTCTCTCTCAAAATATTGTACTGTACTCTCTCTTCTTCTCATGATAATGTGGGATGCCTATGTGATGGGATGCAGTGAGGTGAATGAGGTAGGCTTTGTGCTGCTATTGACCTTCTGGTCATATGTCAGAAGGAGGATCGTCTGCTTCCTTTGATGGCAACTGACCACAGGTGACTGAAACCAAGGAAAGTGAAACCATGAATAAGGGAGAACTACTGTATTCCTTGGAGGCTTGCTGAACTTGATTGCATTCAGAGGGCTTTCAGAAACCATGAACCCATGACCATTTTCTAATGAAGAGCTCATTTTCCTTTCCTACAAACGTGTTTGAAACCTCCAGTAGGAGTGGTAATGAGGAGGGTGAAAATGCAAAGCTGGAAGAAATTGAAGCATGCACCTGCAATTCCTGTGCTCTCCTCCCAGAGGGGCACCCAGAAGACTCAGGAAGCACTGCTGAAAACTGGTTATTGGGACACAAGATACACCTCAAAAGACCCTCAAAGGCTTCAGTCTTCTACAGATTCTTTTTGTTGATTGCTATCTAAACTTGCCAGGAAGATTGCTTTTACTGACACCCATGGCTACTTGGGGCCACATGGTTGCTTCAGATCTTACAAATAGTGGCCAAGCTCTAATAAACATAACTTTCCTAAGACCGGCTTGAATCCTGGTGTGGAGCTGATGTACTGGGAGAGCCCAGCTGCCCGCGTGGCTCTCTGTACACAGCAGTCAGGGCAGAGGCTCACGACTTGCTAGATGTTTGATCTGGGAAGGTTTCTTATATCAAAACAAAGGTACTGGCACCAGACATTTCTGAAATGCCTCTTCTCATTGAAAAACTTAACAATTTTAAGTAAATCAACATCTCTGAATCTGTTTTCTTATCCTTGAAATGAGGATATTGAAATTAATCCATCTTTCTTCCTACGGTTGTTTTAAACCATCCTGTTGCCACCTTTATTATTTTATATAATTAAAAGGAATCCTTATCAGTTATCATAGTTACCATCACCATCGTCACTTTGTTTTTAACGTCTTCCTGTAAATATAAAAAGTCCCATTTGAAACACTGTTCAGTTTCTTTGAATGGACTAAAAGACACACAATGAATTAAAAAAAATTGTCAGAGTTTGCTTTAATTTTTTTCTTTATAAATATCTGAGCTCATCTTATAACATATGTACTTGTGTGATTGTAATCATTTCCATGGTAGCAGGTCAGGGATCACACACAAAGGTCTGAGACTTGAATATAGGTTCAAGCAGCAGGAGAAACTGGTTTGGGACCAAATAAGCTCTTATTCAAGTAAAACTGTCGAAAAACACTGCCAAGGGAATACAGAAAATAACAGGGGAAGGAAATTGCTTTTGGAATAAACGTTCTGTTCTTTCAAGTTTGCTCTGGTACAAAAGTGCCCCTTTGAAGAGACTTAATAGAACCATTAGAAGGACCAAACATGAAATATCTCATGAAATCTTAAAAGGTTTATTTTATAACCATTTTTCCTAAAGGTGTATATAGAGGATAAAGAAACCAAGAAGATAAAATTTGCACTCTTGTACAAATGCACAACACTGTCTGATGTAGAACAATTACTTATGTCTAAATCTTTTCCACATATGCTCTCTGATCTGTGCTTTGCTATTATTTATGCATTTTGTGCTGCCCATATGTCTGGACGCCAAACTGAAGTGCTTGATTTTTCCTCCACTTGCTCCTTTACTGAACTTTTGCAGGTCCTTGCAGCTCCTTAACAACAGTCCATCGAAGCTCTCTTTCGTTTTGGTGACAGTTTTGACACACTTACCTTCCTTTTATTTTTCAGTTATTGAGTGTCTACTATGTGCTGAATACTGTTCATTCATTTGTTCAGCAGATATGAGGAGTGCCTGTTCTAGGCCCTGAAGATAAAAGAATGTATCAAATACATTCCCTGCTTGCAAATAATTTGCAGATAGGAATTTTAAATTTAGACCATTTAAATACAACAATATGGACCTACAGTGTCTGTAATCGACAAGGAGCAACTAATTCAGTGTTGCCTAGAGGAGGGGTCAAACTTGTTAAGTGTATTAGTAGTTTCACTGAGGCATGAAAGACCAGCAGGAATTAGCCTGTCCAGTGAGGGGGAGGGCATAGAAGATGCAGAAAAGGGGTAGTCGGGTATTTCTAGGCTTAGAATGGAAGAAGGGTGTATTAGTTTGCTAGGGTGACCATAAAAGAATACCACAAACTAAGTGGCTTAAATAGCAAAATTCTAGTTTTTACTAGTTGTGGAGACTGGAAGTCCAAGATCAAGGAATCACCAGGATTGGTTTCTGTGAGGCCTCTCTCTCTGGCTTGCAAATGTGTCCTCACATGACCTTACCTCTGTCTGCACGGACTCCTGGTGTTTCCTCCTCTTCTTATAAGGACACCAGTCCTATTGGATTAGAGCCCTACTCTTAAGCTACTGTTTTACCTTGATTATCTTGTTCAAATAATGAGAGATAGAGCTTCAACATATGAATTTTGGTGAGGGTAGGGGTGACACAGTTCATCCATAACAGACAGTAAAGGATTTAAGTCTAGTCAGTGAAGTAAAGGAGTGAGAAAGATCATATAATGCTTGAATGTCAGACTGTGTGTCTAAGTTAATAAATCTTAGGGCACTGGGGAACTGCTGAGGATTTTGTCAAATGGGCTACAGTGATCAGATTTGCCCTTCTTAAGGATCATTCTTGCTTCAGGATGAGAAATGAATGGAGGTGGGGTTAGTGATGAGACAAGCTCAGATGCAGAGAGACAGGTTAACCGAGCAAGGCAGCCTGCCAGGCCAGGGACAAGGATGGTCTGAGTCAGAAGTGGATAAATTAAGGAGAACTTCAGGGAGTAGAATTGATAGGAATTGATGATTAAGGTGTGTAGAGGGAGTGAGGAAAGGAAAGTGCTTGGTGTTGGCTTTGCAGTATTTGGAGTAACTAAGTTGACCATGAGATAAATACAGTAGAAGTACTGGGATTTAGGCGGTTAGGCAGGCAATGATGCAATCAGTTTTGACATGAAGACTTTAAAGCCTGTAGAACATCCAAATGGAGATATCTAGGTAGAAACATAGGCCTCAATCTCACAAACGCATTCTTGGATGAGAATAGTTTGAAGCTCTTCAGAAATGTGGGCAAGAGTTAGAGCTGTGAGAGAAATTATCAAATTAATGTAAACTGTGAAGATAGCAAAAAACACCTCATACAAATAAAAGGTAGAGAGCATTGCCATTTAAGGTATGAGTAGAAGACAATCCCTTCCTTCTTATTGATGGATATAAGAAATATAATTCAAATAATACCCTAGTTGTGAATTTGTCTCAATTCTCCAAATAAATAGTAAATTATATTTGTATTGTGATTTACCAAATAAATCACATTGCAAATATTTATTCCCATCGTACTTAAATATTTTTATTCTCTTTGATTTAAATTTCAATCTGTGACTTGATTTTCAGCTTACAGTCTTCTGAAAACTAATCATTATTTTGGTTGCAGTAATTTTCCAAGTCTTCCAAGTAGTTCTAAGATTAAAACCTAAATCCCTATTAACTCGTAATAGAGTTTTGAAATTTTAAACTCCAATAATACCTTTAAATTTGGGGAAATGTGACTTAATTCTAAATATGACATTGTTCTATGCTTTGATTTCAAGTTGCATAACTTTAACAGCTGTAGCTTAAAGCACTTTCGGGAGATGCCAATTCGTATTCTTGGCTGGGGTATTCATCACTGTTATGTCCCATTTGTAATAGTTACACACACACAGTATGTCTACCTGAGGATGTTTACTGTGGTTGTATGCTTGGCTTCAGGAAATTGACCTGAAGAATTGGAATTCATTGGAATCGTTCCTATGAGGAAGGAAGGGACCCAAACAGCTGGTAACAGTAATTCTTGAGCCTTGGTGCATTCATTCTTTGAGCATCTATTAACTGTCTCAGGCACTATTTTAGAAGCAGTACATACAGAGGATAGCAGTAAACAGAACTTACCTGAGACCACCTTACACCTTACAGCATATTTTCTTTGTGAATTTGCCTGAATATATTGCTATAAAACCCTTTCCCTACATTTAAGAATGCAATGATACAGCACTTTTGCTGCAGCAGTTTATGCAGCTCATAATAAGTTGGCTCTTTAATTCTATCACCTGTTATTGAAGTTAGCTCTTCTGTATTCTAGAACTTTCCTCACAATGATGGAAGTAATGACCTGGACCACAATCAGCCAACAGGAGATCATTTTCTATTGGGCCCAATAGAGTAGGAATAAAGATAGTCCTTCGTCTTGGTTTTCTTTGAATCGTTATTGCTTCCTGATTTCTGTTCATGGCTCTACTTCTCCATCCTTGAATATTCAAGAATATAGGAGGTATTAGCGGAAGCAGGAAGAAGGATGAGGTTGGTTTTAGTTAAGTAAAAGTGACAGACTTGTGAACTCTACAAACTGTGGCAAGAATTCCAAGGCATCACTACCACTGGTTATTGATTTCCACCGATTTTTGCATTGTTTTAAAAAACCAGACTAACTTAAGATAAGCAACATTATCTATACTACACACTTGTCTTTAAGGAAATCTAATGGTGTTGGTTGACACATAAAGTGGAAAAGAGTTTTTTAAAATATGTATTTTAACATTGTGGTTGAGTTATTAAATAACATTTATTGTGTTTCCATTTAGAACATTTGGATAAAGAAAAGCCTATATAATTTTCATATTAGTTTTTTTTCTTGACATGTGAAAAGAGAGAACAGTTAAGTAAACATACAATCACTTTAATGAGAAGTATTTCCAAATATCAGATGAAAGAATATTTTAATTTCCCGTAATTTTGCATATTTATCATGCAGTAGATAAAAAACATAGAAAATTTGGAAATGATTGAATCTTAAAATGCATGTTGTTTTTATACTGACCCAAGAATGTCATGATTTTTCCTCAGGGGCTCAGTATCATACTTCAGTATCTTGATAGATATCATAGATGTTAGGTTATTATCAAATGCTGACAGAAGAGGCTGTGATTTGAAAGCTTCCTTAAGAATTCTGTCTATAATTTCTATTAACATTTGACAGAGTTTCATGACATTAGAACCACCAAGTTCATTGAAATTCAACATTGGCTGAGTTTCTTGCATATGCTTCTCATTTACAGATAACACTTCTATTTCCTGACACAGAGATTCAAAATGAATACCTCAAGCAGGAAACAAAACAAAACAAAACAAACTACAAAAATATTTCATTTCAAAATAAAATCAAATGCACCAGAACAAGTACCATACTGAGAAACATTTTGAGGGGAGGGGGTAGAAAGGAGCAGATTTAATTGATAGAAAACAGACTTTTATACTCAAGTTCAAAAAACTCATCTTTTCTGTACTGTCAAGGCAGTACCAAATAAATTTAGAAAGTAAATAGTAATATCTCAAATAGCCCTCAGACTGTTTTGTCAAAGTCAGTAGTTCTAAAGTTTGTGATTAAAACTATATCCCACAAATATTAACCTTTCGAGAGCTTTTGCCACTTGTTTCAAGATACATATATGTAGGAATTTTCTAATCTATTGCCTTTTTCTCCCTTTCTGTCTCTATGTGGACATATTTATTCAATTTATATAAATACACACTTAAAGGTAAACTGGGAAAATTGGTTCGATTTGACAACTACTAAGTATGATCTTATGTACCTTTGATATCAGGCTGAAAAATAATCAGAAAGTGTTTCCCTATCCCATGGGGTTTGGGGGAAAAGAAAAAAAAGAAAAAATGTATTTGTAAATCCTTCATCTTCAACTAGTCACCTGGCCAGAAAATAACACAAAAACTCACTGGACCAAGATATGAAGCAGACACTTAATGTGCTCGTTGATTTTTAGAAGTTACATTTTGTTAAAGATGGGCAATATTATCCAAAAAGCTGGGCAAATATTTATTTGATGAAGTTTATGAAGAATAAAACATCAATAGTTAAATAAGGCCCCCTTAATGAGATTCTACTCTTTAAGATTTCTCAGAACATGTAAAGCATTTTAATCAGTAACACTATTTTATACTTCTTGAAAATGATAGGGTTTTCTCTGTTGAAAATTTATACAACAAATACATATTGGAAGCCTATAATGTGTCAGGCATTATGCTATTTTTCTAAGTAAAAATTTTAAACTGGACACATAGTCTGGAAGTAGATTTTCATGTACTTTTCATGGTCTTGCAGTTTCTTGTATATCATTTGTAATCTCCAACCTCTAAATCTACAATGAACAGTAAGTTAATTTTCAGGTCTCAGATACTAACTGATAGTTGTATTCTGAATCTTGAACTTGGAATTTCCAGATGAAATAATGGTTTATTCTGTAGGAGCAAAAGAATAGAACACTCACAGTTGTGACTGTCCTACACAAACTGAAATTCACAGACTTCATCCCATTAAACCACCAGAAAAAAAGAAATGCCTTTTAATTAGTGTGCTCCCCCCAGCCCCATCCTTTATGAATGTTAGAATTGTAACAAAAAGGCCACTGCACCTTTGAAACGTTTCATGTGAAAGAGCCCAGTTTCTGGTTTCTATTTTGCACTTCTAAGTGTTTTCTAGATCCTTTGGAATGCTTTGCCTGCAATGGCTGTGCCATTCTTACAGCTTAATGCGTGTGCCTTTCTTGCAACTTTATTTCTAATTAGTTGTTGCCTTCTTAGAGATGAAAGCCCTTTTGCACCTTGAAGGGCAATGTGAACTTAATGAAAATATGCTGATACAAGTTAAAGATGTTTCCTTATGCGAGTAAGGGCGTTGAAGGTTAACCCTGACCTTCTCAGAGGAAAATTGCTGTACTATGTTTCAGTTAAGATTATGTATTACCATATTTCTTTCAGCTAAACCAGGCACATAATTTCAGGGTGAAAAGAGTTGTTTTCTTTAGAATCACCTAAACACAAGTTGGCTTAAATGGATAGCTGCAAAAATAAATCCTTGGCAGCAATAACAATACTAGGAGAGAATGTGGAGTGTTATCAAGAGTCACATCGGGGCAGAGGATCCGCCTTCCCATTTGTTTTTCTTTGGCTGGGGAAATAACGTCCCCTCTGGCAATAACTTCTGAAGTTTCTTTGTGTATTTTGAAGTGTTCAGAGTGGACACTGTGATGTGCTGCCCAGATGCCCCTATAAGGGGCACTTGGCAGCCCGGCTGCTGGGAGTGCTGCAGATGGAAAGCTTTCAGGAATCCCCTTCCGGGACGGCCTCAGGTGGAGAGTGACCCTGCTCAGGCCATGTGTTCTTTAGGTCAGTCCCCATCAGATGACTGATAATATGGGTGGAGGGACATAAAAGCCTGGTCACCTTAGCCCAGCTTGGAATTTTGAAGGGCTGTTCTAGTCTTAGAGTTGCCTGTGAAAAGATGAAAGAAAAGTACAACCAACAGGCATGTAAACATCTCTTAAATTCGCCGATTTGCCACATTTATCTTCATATAGATACATACACGTGCAGATTGCTAAACTTTCCGAATGTTTCAGAAATTATGATGCATCACCCTGAAATACATCAGCATATATTTTCCAAGAATACGGACACTCTGCTGCATAGTCATTATAATATTGTCACTCTCAAGGGACGTAACATTGATATTACACAACCATCTGATATACAGTCCATATTGTAATTTCCCTGGTGACCTAGGAATGTCTTTGGTAGCTCTTTTTTCTCACTAAGAATCCATCAAGGATCACAGATTGCATTTGTCTCTTCGGTCCTCTTTAATTTAATTTACACCAGCTCTCCCCCACTTTCCTCTTTTTGAATCACATTTTTTAATAGTTCAGAAAATTGTTTTGTGGAATGTCACACAATCTGGGTTTGTCGGAGTGTTTCCTCATGAGTACGTTCATAGTCAACATTTTTGGAAATAATTCTAAAAATGTGATACTGTGTCCTTCTCAGTGCAGCATCTAGGTGATATTAAGTTGGTGACTTAGTTAAGGTAGTGTTGATGAGACTTCTTCACTGGTAAGCTATCTGTTATCCTTAATAATTAATACATAATCTGTAGGGAATTCTGTTTCACCAAAGCTTTAAAACTTTGGATTTTATGTTCTCAATAACCTTCTCTAATGGTTTTAACATCCATTGGAAATCCTTGCCTAAATCTATTTTTACCTTGGCATTTGCATTATACTGTGTTTGAATTTTTCCTTCTGTTTATTAGCTGAGAGTCTTCCATAAAGATGAACCTTCCTTCTTTCCTTTTTTCTCCTCTGCCTTTCTTGGGGGGAGGGGGAGCAAGAGGTAGAATTCATGGATTTTTAAAATTTGATATGTTATTATTAAAATTATTTTATTTTTATATGCTTATTGTTCCCCCAATTTAGTCAGTGGAAACCTCTTAAATCCATTGATAGTTTGCTTTCAGGTATAAAAAGGTATTTTATTTCTTTGCCCACAACTGTGATGTTATGTCTTCAAATGATATTTACAAACCAAAATGGCGTTTACAGGCCAAGGCCTGGTGCCACTTTGTTCATTGTTCCTGGGATTCCATATCTAAGGCTTTCCTTTGAGCAGATCCAGGAAATAAACAAAAAATGAAAAGCGAATGTTCTTGCAGGGACCTCCAGCTTCTTCTCATCCTTCTTTCATATACTTCTTTCCTCGGTGAGAACTCTGGTTCCCAAGTAACATTGATCTATTTACTCCTTGGCCCTATCTCTGTCTGTCTGTCTGTCTGTCTATCATCTATCACCTATTATCATCTCTTTCTCCTTCTCTATCAGCAGCATCATCAACTTTCACTTATTAATTAGAAGACTTAAGTAAAACCTTGCAGAATACACTCCCACTGAGTAAAGATGGAGCTATTTTTGCTGTTTTTGTAGTTAGAATATATCCAGGGTGTACAGCTGAAATACAATGGTCGAAAGATATTTAATTAGTTCTGTTATTCCTATGTAAGTATACTGTCCATTTGATACAGTTGTCTCCATTTGTCTCCTGGTATAATTACATTTGCTGGTTTTATTTACCTCTTTGTTGATTTCTTTTTGAAACTATAAAATGTTTTCATTGTTCAAAATTTATTTTTTTCTTAATCCCATCTCCTTTTATTATTTTATATAAGAATAGTTAGTGGTTCATTTTCAATTTATTTTTCTTTAGGTTAATTAATATTCAAGTATACTGTGATTGCCTTTGGGAGTCATTAACATTGTCCAGACATGTATAGCTCTGAAGACTTTGTGTTTGCCCTTTTTGGGGAAAAAGAGAGAAGATTCATATTTGAATGAAGGTTAGGTACGTAAAATGTTAATACATTTTATCAAATTCATGAAAGCCTAAAATTATTACTTTGTTACATAGGGTATGGCATGTGTATAGAAATGTGTGTATGGCTGTTGAGTCGCCAAAGAAGTGGGCTGTGCCGGCTATTGCCTCTCTGTTCCAAATACCCCCTTCACGTTTTTCTCTATGATTCTGGCACTGTCTGTACTTCACCCTTGCCACCTATTATGCTGTTAGGTTCTACCACCGGGCGTCACAGGAGACTAGAGCAAAGAAGGAAGATGGAGAAAGGACTTGCTTCTTCTTGTTTACTTGTTCCTTTCTGAGTTTCTCCAGCAATAACTCTTTACCCAGACAGCGGGAGATCTTTCTAGAAATAGTTGTTTCATCTTATCACTTATTCCAATACTTTTAGACTAGCCCCGAAGAACCCTGTTTTCCAGTGGTCTGAGTCCCAGTTTCATGATGCTCCTCCTCAGACTCCTGAGGTTCTAACGCTGCTGGGAAGTGCCCTGTCTTCAGGAAAATGTGTTCCAACTTCACGAATTTCCTTCTTCAGTTTCCTTCCTTCTATCCCAGCTTTTGGGATAGGAGGTGCTCCAGGCAGTTATAATCTCTATGTCACCTCTCTGGTGCCTTTTCATTCTTCCAACATTAATCTAGACAAGCTCCTAAATTATATTATCAATATAATTTATGTGGTTTCTGTTTTCCTGACCGGATGCTAACACATAGGTATACACTAAGAATAGTCTTAGTCATTCCCTAATGTTCCTATATCCACACATACCTGTAGGTAGCCAATTTATTATATTTCAGTATATCCTTCCTGTATTTCTTTAAAAAAAGGTATTTATCTATATTTATAATTAAATCTAAACCTGTGTGTAGGAAGTGACACCATCTTTTCATAAGGATCTTTAAAAAAAAATCTGTCAAGTACTCCATCATGTGCATTACCATAGTCATTCAGTCATTCTCCTATAGTCAGACATTTGGGTTGTTTCTAATATTCCTTATTACAAATAACACAGCTATGAGAAATTGTGTAGATCGTTTATTCCCACAGTTTTGGAGTTATACCTTTAAGAAAAAAATTTCTAAAAGTGAGATTTCTAAGTAAAAAGGTAAACAAATATAGAGCTTTGTTAGATCTTGCCAAATTCTTTTCATAGCAATTGTCTCATTTTGCACATTTTACAACAGTATAAAGAGAATCTGTTTACCCAAAGTTTACAGATATATTCTCAAGCTTTTGAATATTTTGTTCAATCTGACAGATAAGAGACTGTATCTTTACAGTTTAGTTTTAATGTGAATTTCTCTCATTATGTTTGAATATTTTTATATGTGTAAGGGCAAATTTTATTCTTTTCTTCTACTATTTGTTTATTCTTTTCACTCTTTGGTTTTGACTATTGTCTCCTCAATTTTTAGGAATTCTCTATATATCAGGAAGGTTGTTGCTTTATTTGTTACATATATTCAAGTGTTCATTTTCTTCTTGTTTTTTTTAATATAACACAATTTATTTTTTAACATATGCAGTTATTTTCCATCATTTACAATACAGTAGTTACAATGACACTCCAAACAGAAAAGCAAAGTAAAAAATCAAAACCCCAGCTTCTATTTCATGTAATTAGACTTATACAGCAATTAGAAGGTTAAGTAACAACTAGTTAATCACCTAATTTCACAGCTATCTGAAGTGGCAATCGTTATATAGCAGCTTATCTATGATACATTCAAGATACATGATACAATTTATTACTTGCCCATAAGCTGAAACATAGCCTGCTTAATACCTTTCCTTAAATTCCACCTCTATACTACAGTATACTTGAGGTCCATGCAAAAAAGTAGCTACCTTTTATATAGGAAATGGATGATTAAGTCTTTGGTGTTGTAAAAGCAACTTCATTTAAACATAACCACCCCCACCACCAAAAAAAGAACTTGGTTTTTTTTTTTTAATTTGTTTATAATGCTCTTTTGTTGTTGTTTTCTGTTTTGTTTTGCTTTTTGCCATGCAGAATGTTTCAAATATTCAAACTTATATTTTACTTGTATTACATCTAGATGCCCAGATATTTGGTTAGACATTATTCTGGATGCTCTATGAAGGTGTTTGGGGAAGAGATTAACATTTCAATCACTAAATTTTGAGTAAAGCAGATTATCCTTCATAGTGTGGATATGTTTCATCCAATCAGCTGAAAGTATTAATAGAACAGACTGACCCCCAAAACAAGAAGAAATATTCCCAGCTGACTGCCTTTGGGCAGTCTCACTTGATTGACCAAAATTTAAAACTAAGAAAACCAAAAATTAAGCAATTGAAATTCACATACATTAGATTTAAAAAATGGCAGTTCTTTATTATACACTTCTTCTCTAAATCTCCGGCCTGCCAGCCCACCCCATCATATTTTGGACTCACTAAGTCACCACAACTGCATGAGTTAGTTCCTTAAAATAAATCTCCCTCTATGTGTATATACATACCCGACTGATTCTGTTTCTCTAGAGGCCCTAACATACATACCTTATCCATTTGGAATTTATCATATTGTTGGTGATATGTTCCCAAACTTATCTGTTATCCAAATGGTTATCTAATATGTCAGCAGCATTTGTTAAAATGTCAATTATTTTTCAGTGATTTAAGAGGTCACCTTTATCATATATAAACTTTCATCTCTGCTTAAATCAACTTCTAGATAGTCTGTTCTATTCTACTGGCACATGTATTCTTGCAACAATAACACATTACTTGTTAAATTTTAAGAGTATTATACTATGTTCTCACTTCTCATAAGGCTACTGCCCTTCCCTTCTTTTCTCCCCCCATCCCCAAATTTTGTCATCTTATCACGAAGAAACTTCAGATGTTTAGAAAATTTGAAAGATTTTACAGTGAGCACTCATATACCATTACCCATAGTATAATATTAATTTTCTTCTCAGATTACTGTATTACATATTTATTCATCTGTCCATCCCTTTGTGTATGCATCAGCCCATCTTATTTTTGAGATGCATTCCAAAGTAAATTATAGATATCACTATCATCCTCCCAAATACTTGAGTATCCATAACATCAAATAGAATTAAGTATGCTTAGAGTCTTCTCTTATCTTTAAAATAAATGTTCATATAATGAAATGAATAAATCTTTAGTGTAGCATCCATTAAGTTCTCACAAATCCATATACCTTGTGATACAGTAAAGTACTCTAGTTGTGTTTCCCAGTAAATCCCGTCATATTCTAAAGAGAATTGCTATTTAGATTTTTTCCCACCATAATCTAGTTTTGTCTGTTCTTGGAGTTCATACAATTGAGTCATATACTATGTAAACTTTTGTTTCAAATTTATTTTATTTGGCAATATGTTTTGATAGTCATCCATGTTGTGTGTATGAGTAAATTATTTATTTTAATTGCTGAATAGTATTCCATTTTATAAATATAAATATATTTATAAATATAAAGATAACCATACTTTGGTTACCTATTTTTTTACTGATGGACACAGGGATTGTTTCTAATATTTGGCTATTATGTATAAAGGTGTAATGAGCACTGTTAAATAAGCTATTCGGGGGACATATTAAGTAAATACCTAGCAGTAAAATTTGGGGGCACGAATCAGGTGAATGTTTAATTGAAACTGCCATTCTTTTATCTAATGTATATGAATTTCAATTGCTTAAAATTTGGTTTTCTTAGTTTAAAATTTTGGTCAGTCTAATGAGAGTTCAGTGGCAGTAGGCTTTTCTTTTTTACCAGTTTATTTTGCATTTATTTTTCCTAAGTGAACTTTAGAATAAACTTTTCTAGCTTCAAAACAAAAACCCAAACAAAACTGTTGACATATTTTTAAGATAATTTTGTCTCTATTATTTGGAAAAAATAAATTTGAAAAGTAATCTTTTCTTTCTTTTTTTTTAAGTTTATTTATTTTGAGAGAGACAGAGACAGTGTGAGTTGGGGAGTGGCAGAGAGAGAGACAGAGAGAGCCCCGTTTGGGGCTTGAACTCATTTACCATGAGACCATGACCTGAGCCGAAACCAAGAGTTGGACACTTAACTGTCTGAGCCACCCAGGTGCCCCAAAAAGTAATCTTTCCTAATGGTGAGAAAGCTTTCAATTATTTCCAGTCTACTTTCATGTTTTCAGGAGTGTTTTTATGGCTTTCTCTTTTTTTTCCACATTTCTTATTAAGCTTCTTCCTAAATGTTTTAATTTTTGTGCTATTAGTTAGATGCTTTTTCTCTTCAATTGATTATTTTACATCTCTCTATATATGATTTTGTATAGTAATATATAGTAAGCATATATTAGTATATATATTTACACATTAATTTTAATCCTACCACCTTAATGAATTCCTTTCTTCTGTAAGCTAGTTTTTGCATTAATTCTCTTTGGTTTTCTAGGCATATTGTCATACCATTTGTATATAGATAATCTGAAGAGCCTTATTTCCCCAAGTCTTATGATTTTTAATAGTTTTCAGTTTTGTGATGTCCTTTCACTCTTTATGTTTGGGGCCTGAATGTAACCTCGTCTGATATTAAGATTGCTAATCCTACCTTATTTCTTTTGCCTTTACTTTGTATGTCTCCCTATCATGTTAGCTTCAATTTTTTGAAACATTTTGTGTTGGTTTGTGTTTTTATACGCTTTGTTCATCCTGAGATTCTTTTTCTTTTAATAGGAGTGCTTAGCCTATCTGTATTTCTTGAGGTGACAGATTTGTTTGGTCTTAGTTCTTTCATAGTCCTTTATATGATACTTTCACTTTTTATGACTTCTTTGATTTTTTTTTCTGTATTATTATATGGCAGTTTTCCTCCTTGGCTTTGTCTTATGTGTAGATTCTTTCTGATAAATTGTAAGTTGTATCTTTATTGTCAGTTGTTTTAGTGATTACATTTATACCATCATTTTATATAATACACTTACTCCTCTGCACCTTTAGGTGTAACTGTTGAATCTCCATTTGTAAAATTACAAAATTGCCATAATTCCCCAATCTTTCCTTTGTATTTCCATTTGAATTTACATATAACAGCTTTTTTTTCAGTCTGTTCTGTACCTTTACATATTTAAACTCAATTGTATTTCTATTATATTATTATCCACTTAAAAAATATATTTTAGTTCCCAGCTTAACAATCAAGAAATAAAATACTTATATTACCTTATTTCTTCCTTTCATGTTGAATTTTTGAGCATATATATTTGCTTAATTTTTGTGGTTCCTGATATATTCTTTTGCTTTTATAACTACTTTTATCAAATATTTGGTCTTATTCTCACTGTCGTTTGAATTCAACGTACTAACCAATCATTTCCCATAGTTTCTTTATCAGTCTTTTCCTTGACTGCAGTAGTTTCCTTAAAGAAGGACTCCTGGGAGTTGGAATTCCTGCACATGTGAAAATGCCTGTCTTCTGCCTTTGTTTTCATCTACAGTTTACTGATTATGAAGCTTTTGTTGTTATATTTCCTTTCCCCTGAAAACATTGTGCACATTTTCCAGTCTCAAATACCATTGACGAATGCTGAACTGAAGCCTCCGTGGCTGGCCTGAATCTTCACGTAATGTGTTGACTTTGTACTTTTGAGGCCTAACAGGGCTTTTCTGTTTTGTTTTGTTTTGTTCTGTTTTGTTTTGTTTAGAGAAGAATGACACCTTTATGGTCTGTGTTTCAGCATTGATCATTCTATACATGTTTTCCTTGACAATGGATACACCCTTTTACTCTGTAGGTTAGTCTTATAACTCTAGAAAATATTCTTGAATTACATTTTAAATATTTTTCCATCTGAATTATTGCTACTGCTTTTGAAAGTCATTGTTTCTATGTACAGCACGTCTCCCCTCTCAATCTTGACCTGCATTTACTTATTTTGTCTGTTTAGCATGATGTTTTCCTTTGCATTGTGATCAGTGACACTTCAACAATTTTTTTTTCTACTCAACTTCTTTCCTGAGCTCTTTCTGCTCCTTTTTATCTGTACCTATCATCTATTTTCCTTAAGGCCTACATTGTATACATTACCTTGAACTCTTTTGGCTATTTTGATAATTTTGAAACCTTGTTTGGCATAGTGATTTTTTTTTTCTGGTTGTTATTTCTAGCCTTCATATATTACTTTCTAGTGTTTGGGGGAGGGGAGATTCTGTACTGGTTCAGTTTGATTGTTTGAATGAATTCTTCCTGGCATGGCTTTTTGCAAGAAGTTTTTGTGAGAAAGGGATCATGGTAATCCTGTGGGGTGGTCAGAATTCACCTTGGTTCATAAGGAAACCCAAGAGGCTTTGTTGGATGTATAAGAGATTTATTTCAGTCATGACTTCTCCAGAGCCAGTAAAGCTACAGGAGACTCTTAAATCCCAAGTGTCTCTCCTCCAATCTGTCTCCAATCTCTCCAATCATGCCAAATAATGTTTGTGTCTTTCCTGGTGGAATTCCTGATACATCATGGTACCATATGGCACTTTCCCACAGCCTGAGCATTCCATTTCTTCTGTTTTAAAACAGAAGATATTTTAAAGAAGATCATTGCTTTTGCTCCTCAGATGAAGTTTTTACTTAAAAATAACTATGCTCAGGGTACCTGGGTGGCTCAGTCAGTTAAGTGTTCCACTTCAGCTCAGATCATGATCTCACAGTTCGTGGGTTTGAGCCCCACATTGGGCTGTGTGCTGAATACTTGTTTGGAGCCTGGAACCTCCTTCAGACTTGGTATCTCCTTCTCTCTGCCCTTCTGCACTCACGCTCTGTCTGACTCTGTCTCTCAAAAATAAATAAACATAAAAAAAAGGAGAGAGAAAAAATAACTATGCTCTGTTGGCTTCATTTGGGATCTACACACTTCCCTATTTGGTGTTTTCCCATACCTGTCCCTCCTTTGCTACATTTGGCAGTCATTCAGCAAATATTAGAGTTGAGGGTTACAATGTTCTTTAATTTTGGAAAGATAAAGGTATTTGTAATTCTATTTCCTCAGTTATGCTTATTATTTTTTAGTGATTTCTAAGAGAAGATAAAGACAATTTCTCTGTTCTTGATGTCTTAATCCTGGGAGGTAGGGGCTATGATAAATGTAATGAATATTTACTTATATAAAGAATCCAACAACAGTTATGATGCTGGGATCTGGAAGTATTTGTAGCATATGAATCTGCTGTCAGCCTCAGAGATGCTTCAAGTATGTAGCATAGACTCTGAGGAATAAACTCAGTTTTGGCCTCTTGTATGTGTTTGGGAGGTATAATTTATGTATGAGGAAATTCACCAGTCCTAGTTTTTTCTTAACTTCTGCTCTTCACAATGTTTCTTTTATCTCTCTTATCTCATAATCCTCATTTATTTTTATTTTACTTGCCACTGTATATTGTATCAAACAGAAAGTTTTGGTCACAAATAACAGAAAATGCAACTCAAAATGGCGTAAACCAGTAGTTATCCATCTTTAAGGTGCCATCAAGATCACTTACCCAGAGTTTCCGATTTAGCAGGTTGGAGGTGGTGTCTGGGAATTTACATTTCTGACGGGTTCCCAGGTGATGTGGATGCTGCTGACCTGAGAATCATACTGTGAGAATCACGGTATTAAACAATGGATATATTGTCTTGCAGTAAAGGATGGGAGGATTCCTCAATGGCTTGCTTGTGCGATATTTCAACAATAATATTATTCTTTCTTCACAAAAACATAGATCGTCCCCCCTCATGGAGTAAGCTGGTTGTAGCATCTCAGGGCACAACAGCATTCAGAATCAGGGGGAAGAATAAATGCCTAGTCCTCTTGTCTCTTTTGGAGCTACTTTTCCATGAAGCACTTCCATTGGTAAAAATTAGGCAACACAATATATTTTTTTAATAGTTTATTGTCAAATTGGTTTCCATACAACACCCAGTGCTCTTCCCCATAAGTGCCCTCCTCCATCACCACCACCTCTTTTCCCCCCTCCCCCTTCAACCCTCAGTTCATTTTCAGCATTCAGTAGTCTCTCAAGTTTTGCATCCCTCTCTCTCCCCAACTCTCTTTCCCTCTTCCCCTCCCCCTGGTCCTCCATTAGGTTTCTCCTGTTTTCCTGTTAGACCTATGAGTGCAAACATATGGTATCTGTCCTTCTCTGCCTGACTTATTTCGCTTAGCATGACACCCTCGAGGTCCATCTGCTTTCCTACAAATGGCCATATTTCATTCTTTCTCATTGCCATGTAGTCCTCCATTGTATATATATACCACATCTTCTTGATCCACTCATCAGGTGATGGACATTTAGGCTCTTTCCATGTTTTGGCTATTGTTGACATTGCTGCTATGAACATTGGGGTACATGTGCTCCTATGCATCAGCACTTCTGTATCTCTTGGGTAAATCCCTAGCAGTGCTATTGCTGGGTCATAAGGGAATTCTATGGATAGTTTTTTGAGGAACTTCCACACTGTTTTCCAGAGCAGCTGTACCAGTTTACATTGCCACCAACAGTGTAGGAGGGGGCCCGTCTCTCCACACCCTCGCCAGCATCTATAGCAATCTACACATTCAACACAATATTTTTTAATGCCTGTTTACCACAAGGAGGTTGTAACTAGCATTCATTGTTGAATTGGACTGATCAAGACTTCCCTCTTGTATTTGGCTCCATTCTGGATAGCCAAATCAGACCAGCGCTTGGGGCTGCACACAGTGGTGGTTAAGTTGTCCGCATGGGCAAATTGTGCAGTAAATAATGCGGGCTCAGGGTCTAAGGACTTTTTACTATAGTTTGAGCCTGGTCTTTCCTAGTTTATTTTCAACTGTTTAAGAGTTAAAATCTTAAGTGTTAAGTGACACATTAACACCTCCTTGTTAATTAGCATGAACAACAATGTCTCAATTGATTCTTTTAAATTAACTAGTTCTATTCTTCCTTTCATTTAGATTAATCAAACTCTGTACACTTTTTATATGGTATAGTTGTGTAAAACGTCTCCTTCATATTTACCTTAGTTTTTATTTTTCTTCCCCATTTCTGTAACAAATATTTTTTTTTTTCTGATTCTGGAACAAGCTTGGAATAAACCTTCCTTCCGCTGAGATTCTAAGCTGCTGTTTTCGTTACAATTACAGATATTTCACTGCTTCGTTTGCTGATGATTGATTCACAATGACCTGTTCTCTCCAGGTCATACAAACTCATTTGTTTTATAATAAAAGGGCCAGAGAATTTTGTAATGGAAGTAAACATATGTGAAATAACTATCATTTGTCATACTGTTATTACTATATGGACATTTCTTTGAAGTACACACACACATACACACACACAAGTAATTAGCTTGATAAAAATTGAACGTACTCATTTTGCCAGCAATCAGATCAATAAACTGAACATTCCATGCGTATTAGAAGCTTCTTACGTATGTGCTCCTAACCAGTATCCCTTCTTTTCTACACCAAAGGTGACATAGATTAGTTTTGCCTATTTTTGACCATAATGTAAATGAAATCACATAGTATGAGCTGTTTTGTGTCATGCTTCTTCTGTTCCATCTTATATGTGAGATTGATCCCTGTCTTTTCATGTGGCTAAGTGGTTGCACAAATGTATACTCCTGGTGGTTAGTGGAAGTTCCAGTAGCTTCCTGTTAGATGAACACTCAACTGTTTTCTTTTTTTAGCTATGGCAGTTCTGCTGGGTGTGTATAGTGTTAATTGTGGTTTTAATTTGCATTTTTCTTATGACTAATTAGGTGAGGATTTTCATTCCAAATATAATGTCTTTAATACATATAAGACTATTCAGATTTCTGGGTTTTTTTCATCAGTTTTGCTAAGTTATGTTTTTATAGTCACCTGTCTTTTCATCCTAATTTTCATATATGTTGGGTTAAGATTGTGTATAATAGCTTCTTCATATTCATATATATATGTGTGTATATATATATATACATGATATACATATATATATATGCATATATATATATATATATATATATTTGAGAGACAGAGAGAGACAGTATGAGCAGGAAAGGGTCAGAGAGAGAGGGAGACACAGAATACGAAGCAGGCTCCAGGCTCTGAGCTGTCAGCACAGAGCCCAGTGCGGGGCTCGGACCCACGAACCGTGAGATCATGACCTGAGCTGAAGTCAGATCTCAACTGACTGAGCCACTCAGGCACCCCCTTATATTTTTAATCTCTTTAAATTCTGTTTTGATTTCCCTAATATTTATTATTTATATTAGTTTATTTATTTATTTTTTTTGCTTCTTTTTTCTTTGCTAGAGTATTACCACTCTTACTTGTCCTTCACAGAACATAATTTGGATTCATTGGTTTTTTTCTTTTGCAGTTTTTTTTAAACTTTCACCCTTTTTTTTCTTTATTGTCGTATTTTTACTATCTTTGGGATTGAATAACTTCTTTTTTCCTATTTTGTGGTGAATACATATGTAGTTTATTATCAGCCCTTTTTTTATCTCTTTCAATATGCATATTTAAGGTTTAAATTAATTTTGCTTTTCATTTAGTTAAAAACAGTTCTAATATTAATTGAAATTTATTCTTTGCCTATGAGTTACTCAGAAGGATATTGCTTAATTTCCAAACATTTGGAGATTTTTTTGGGTAAACTTTTGATGTTATTTTCTAGCTTAATGCTATTTTATTCCAAAAACAAATTGATATTTAATTTCAACCGTTTGAAATTTATTGAAGTTGCTTTATGTCCATGAATATGGCCAATTTTGTAAATGCTCTACTATTATAAGATCCAGTGTTTCATACAATAGTTACATCATTTGTCATTCATGTTGTGCAGATTTCTATAGTTTTCCTGACTTTTGTCAGGAAATATGCTTTCATGATTATATATATACATATATAGTTTATAATTTATTATTTTTTTAGAGAGAGAGAGAACATGAGCAGGGAAAAGGGGCAGGGGGAGAAGTAAGGAGAGACAGAGAGAGGAGGAAGGGAGAATCCCAAGTAGGCTCCATGCTTAGCAAGGAGTCCCTAAGGAGGGCTCCATCTCACAACTCTGGGATCATGGCCTGAGCTGAACTCAAATGTCAGATGCTCAACCAGATGAGCATGAGGTACCCCATGATTATCTATTTTTGATTTCTTCTTTTATGTATTTCAAATTCTGGTTTATACATATTTGATATCATGCCTTTAGGTAAATACAAATTAATATTTTATGTCTTCCTGGTAAATGTAACCTTTTGTTATAAATAACTTGTTACAATACTTTTTCTATAAGAATTTCATGCTACATGCCAAATACTTAGGCTATAAACAACTTTTAAATTACATAATTTGGGTGATAGTCCGCAATTTGCCAGGATTATATACAAAAGAATTGTGCACCAGGTCCCTGGTGATATTCAGCTGTTTACTAGATTTTCTGATTGCAGAAGTACCTTAAGTATTTCCTTTAGTAAAACCCTTATGATGAATATTTGCCTTTGGGGCCTTCAATTTCAAATTAGTCCCATCATTTCATAAGCATCAGTCTTAGTATAGTTGAGCTGCCAAAATGAAGTACCACAGACAGAGTAGCTTAGACAACAGAAGCTTATTTTCTCACAGTTCTGGAGACTGGAAGTCCAAGATCAAGCAATCAGCAGGCTTGTTTTTTCCTTAGGCCTCTCTCCTTAGGTTTTGGATGGCTACCTTATTACTATAGCCTCACATGGTCTTTCTCCTTGTATGCATGTACCCCTATCTTTCTTTGTGTGTCCAAATTTCTACTTCCTAAAAGGACACCAGTCAGAGGGGATTAAGGCCTATGCTAATGGCTCATTTTGCCCTAATCAAATTTTTAAATGCACTGTCTCCAAGTATTGTCACATTTATTCTGAGATACTGGGGGTTAGGGCTTCAACATATGAATTTTGGGAGAACACAGTTCAGCCCACAGCAGCATCATGGCATACTATATCCATGACTTAAATTAGTAGAATGAAATTTCATTATGCACATTTTTTGTTGTTATATGTCTTATTAGCTAGTTTATATAATATCCTTTCTTGTATAATACTTTTACTAATTAAGAAATTTCTAACTGTATTAAAGATGCATTTTAAAATTTACAATATCTTATATCTGGATATTCCATATTCTAACTAGTACTCTTTATTAGTTAGAAACAATTTTTCTTTAGTAATTTGTATGTAAAATTCACTGAAATGTTGAAATAGTTCCTTGTATCAAGACATTAAGATAGACCTAACTAATTAGAATATTTTCTTAAATTTTACATAGTTTAGAATACAGGTTATCACCCATCTTGATTTAGATCTACTTGTTAAAAAAATGAAAATTGTAGTGTTTTTTCTGAGGCTGATAAGTCAATTCTAAATAGAAATGATACCAGAATTGATAATACAGACATCGGTTTTCATCTCTTCTGTTCATATGTTTATCAAAAATTGAGTGCTATAAATTCCAGCCCAAACAAAGAAACATGTTAGATGGGATGTCAGATAACTCTGCAGTTTTCAAAAATAAAACATGAGTCTATCTTCTTAGCCTCTCTTTCCATTGGCTGGGGCCCACGTGATTGAATTCTGTCCCGTGGAGTTTAGACAGAAATGATGAAGACTTCTTCCAGGCTCAGCCAATTAAAACCTTCTGTAGTAATCTTTCTCTTTCTTTCCCCATTCTTTTGCCAAACAGAGAGTACCCTCTGGATCTAGAGGAGGGCAAAACTGTAATTGATTGGCTCCATGATTGACAATATAGAAGGCTGTTCACTGACCAGGAACTTATCATTTATGTGAATGAAAAATAAACTTGATTGTACTAAGCCACTGGGATTTGGGATCTGATTGTCACAGCAGCAACCATTTGCCTAATAGGTACAGATGGTCAAAGTGCAACTTGGTATAACTCATGTAACATTCATTGCTGAAAAGCTTTCTTTTTGAATATCATTTTATAAAGCGCTTCAGAGCACTTTTCCTTAAGTTCTTTCTACTTGATTAGAATGCCATCCATATTCTATGTGATGTTCATGAAAAACTAGATATTTTTCTAACCACCTCTTCTCCAGTCTTAACATTTCTCACTTTGTTTCAATTATTTTGCCTCTAGTTTGACTAATTTTCCATTTATTATTCCTCAGTCATTCAAATAATTCCCTCCTCTGTACATTTACTTTCCTGATGTGTCTTCTCCCACATTCTTGTTTAAGCTCTGCATTATTGGGAAAGCTTTTGTCCCTGTCTTAATCCCCCATGAATTTCCACAATACTTATTTTTTGAAGAATTATTTCGGCACTTACCAAATTGATGCACAGTGTAAGGAGAAAGGAGTCTAGTCTTTGTCAAGTGCACCTAATATACTCCCAAGTATTTTAAATCTACCTAATGGCTACAATCAGTTGAGTGCTTAGCATGTGCCAAATGCCTGGTAAACTCTCATTTAAGCATCAGAATAACCTTATGAAGTAGATCTTTTTCACTCCCACTTTATAGAGGAAAAAGCTGAGGGATTAGAGATGAAGGAATTTACAAGCCAGCTGGAATCTAACTTCAGAGATTACGCTTTCCCCACTATACCCTGTGTTACTTACCTTTAACAAAGAGCTTATGTATTTTAAATTAAACTTAAAACACATCTTTTATTTTCTATAATCAGAAAGTGTACTGTGCACTAAAGTTGGTTAATAAGTATTTGGTAATTAGTCACTACATGTCGGTTCATTTCAGAATTAATCTTTATTTTAGGAAAATGTACTTAAGTTTAATCTTGACCCCTGGGTCTACTAAAGTGAATATTTGTATTCAAATGCACAACACTGGTTCTTTATTCTGGAACCTGGGACTCCCACCAGGAACTTCTCTCCACTGTAACCCAAATTCTAGGTCACACACTGAAAAACAGATTTCTTGGGATTTTTCCATTTTTAGGTAAAGGAGTCAGTGTGCACCCAGAGCAAACCTAGACCACGACTATCCTGTTAATATTTGTTGAAGTTCAAAATTTATATGTTTACTGGTAGGAATTCATCTTGATAGTCCAACCTTTATGAAATAATAAACCCTTAGAATTTGCCTGCTTGATTATATAATCTTATACCAATTTCTAATCTATGTTTTTCTGTGCAAAGGAATTTAGAAGATGTTTAAATGAAGATCAAAATGGAGAGAATCTAATTAGGGCTACATCCAATTACAATCTTACTTTACTTATTTAACATTATTTGAAAGCTCATTTCATATATTTTGGTCGCTGAAAAATACTATATTATTTTAATTCTTAATAATATCATTATACTCACAATCTGTTATCAGGTTTTCATGAATTTTACATATATTTATTATGACAATTTATATATTTTATGCATTCCAGTTTTCAGCAGAAAAATGGGTTGTAAATAAAGCAAGTTAATTGCTAATATATATTCCATGACTTTAATGGCCTTTTCTTCCCTGTGGACCATTATTAGTTTTCTCCTAAAACCCTTTTAATTAATCAAAAGAAAATGGGAGATTTCCATTAATATCTGAGCATCTTTTTACCTTAATTTGTTCTGAAGTGCATATGTGTCATGAATTGTGAGTTTCTGGGCAGATGGGGAAAAGGAAACTTACATGTTTTCTTACATAGGTAAAAGATGGCCACTTCATGATCTGACAGCATATAATAACAGCATTATTGGCCTTTTTTGTCATAAATGTTTATCCAGGCTTTTTTGCTCTTTTGTTTGATAGCCCCTGGGAACAGAGGGTTCATAAATGTGACAATAGCAGATTCACTGACAGATTTTTAGAAATCATCTAAACCAAAGTCATATCATTTGGGTGGAAGGAAGAAAGTAAGCATGCATCCCCAAGAACTTCACTTCACAATGTATGCCCAGCCAGTAGAACTGCAAGTCAAAAGAAATAAATGCCATTAACCTATGGATTTCAGACAAAGAAAACAATAAATGGTGTCTGGGGATTTTGTTCATGGGAAGGATGCTCTATTTAAAATTAACTCCTTCTCCTGATGCCAGGAATTACAAAAAAAGATACAAGGAACCCATTGAGATACATGAGAATATTGAAGAACCAAAGGAAACAACTACACTTATGTGTGTTTTTTTCTTCCTGATTTTAATTTGCATCATTTTCCACATATAAGAGATATTATCACTTAAAAACCTAAGTGTTCAGGTGGAGCGGAATCCCAAATGAAGGGAGGTTATGGAAACATCAGGAGAGTAGAGTCCATTGTCACTGGGTATTGTGCAACCCACAAACAAAATTACTACTAACGGATCATATCCCAAACTGAATTCACCTGAACAGCAGAAGACAAGTGATAGTCTTTCTGATATCCTGACTGGAAAGATGAGTGTGAGTCTGTACCCAGAATCTAATTACAGGCAAGCCACTAATAAAACCACTAGATACTTGACAATATGAGAGAGAAAATTGTACAAACAGAAAATTTATGACAGTGATCCATAGCACCGCTGCAATAAAGGAATCTAGTTTGAGTGACACTTCCTGAATAGTAATAAAAAATTAGAAGCCCATTCAACCACTGGGGATATTATCAATATTTACTTCTTCTCTGGTTGTCAGTTTCGTGTCATGCCCCCAAACCTCCTTTAAGGGAGAAGGGGGAAAAAAAGTGGGATCTCCCCTATACATAAATTTAAAGCATAAGTCTTTAGCTTTTAGGATTTTTTTTTTATTTTTCTGCAGGCAAAGGCAAGGGATTTGCTTTTGTCACTCTTGAGCAAAGCTGCTCTGTAGTTAAAAATACAGTTTTAGAGCCAGAAGGCATAGATTTTTATTCCAAATTTTCCAGATGATAGAATAATGTGGTCCTACCTGTTTATATATCGATTTTCTCATTTTTAATATAAGGGCGACCATAATTACTTGAGGAAGTACTAAGAGAATTAAAGTAGACATAATATTAACTGTAAAGTACAATGTCTTACAAGTAGTAAACACTCAATACAAGGTAGCAAAAAAAGAGAGAGACAGAGAGAAGCATTTAATTCCAGTTCTGCAGCAACATTTCAAACAATACGGTCTAAGCATTATCCAAAAGATCAGGACTTTTTAGAGCAGAAGTAATGGATTGCTTTATGAAAAGATACATGCAAAAAAAAATACCTTTCTACATAGAATTCCAATTTACTACTGGTTTGATTGCATAGTTTTAATTTAACAACTCCATAATTGAAGATTGATTTTTATTTGTTATTGATCATCACAGAAAAGATTCCTAAGAATAATTCCTAACTCTCACAGTAACATATAAAAGTAAAAAGTGAAGGGGCACCTGGGTGGCTCAGTCGGTTAAGCGTCCGGCTTTGGCTCAGGTCATGATCTCACGATTGTGGGTTCAAGCCCCGCGTCGGGCTCTGTGCTGACAGCTAGCTTGGAGCCTGGAGCCTGCTTCAGATTCTGTGTCTCCCTCTCTCTCTGACCCTCTCCTGCTCATGCTGTCTCTCAAAAATAAATGAAAAACATTTAAAAAAATTTTTAAAAAAGTAAAAAGTGAAATACACTGAATAGAATATGATGTAAAATACCTGTGTTATGCAATTAATAGTAATTTCTATAAGAGCAGTTAATCATTGGTCAACATTTTTGTTTTTCAAATAGTAACAAAAATTGTTTTTCCCCATGTGGATTTGTAAATATGTATCTTTTCCCATTCTTGGCTAAGGATTGAGACCAAAATCAAACTATTACAAGAAAATAGCAGTGATCTAGAACATTCCCATCATTTTAGGTATTGGTAGAATTTCAGAAGCCTTTACTGACTACTTAATTTGGGAAAGTAATATCCTTTTGATGATTGATTGGATTTTGGGAGGCTTTCCTGAGGTCTAATATTATCGTGTGTATAAGAAGTACAAGTCTCTGGGGGGGACCTGAGTGGCTCAGTCAGTTGAGCATCCAGCTTCAGCTAAGGTCATGATCTAGTGATTAGTGGGTTTGAGTCCCACATCAGGCTCTGTGCTGACAGCTAGCTCAGAGCCTGGAGCCTGTCTTCAAATTCTATGTCTCCCTCTCTCTCTCTGACCCACCCTCACTCATGCTCTCTCTCTCTTTCAAAAATAAATTTTAAAAAATATTTAAAAAATTATTTAGAAGTACAAGTCTCTGGTCAGAAGTAAAACTCTAAAAAATTCAGAAGTAGCCTAATTGCAGGCTGAAGCCAGGGTACTTCCTGATGTACATGGCGTTTAACATGTAAAAATCAAACAAAGCAAAACCAAAGTGATATAAATTGGATATCATGCTCCACTTAAATATAAAAGCCATTCCCATAAACGTTTACATGACATAATAGATAGATATATACAATCAATTAAGCAATCACAGTTTTTTTCCCCTTTTGTATGCATTGTGTCTGGCTAAGAAAAGGGAAGAAATATGAAGAGGAAGGAAGGACTGAAAGAAGAACAGCAAAAATTTATAATTCCATCCTCTTACTTTTCCTTTTTTTCTTATCAATGGGTGGAGAATGAGGCCCCCAGAAAATCTTTCTCTCAAAGAATCTAGTAAAGACCTGACTTAGTTCTCAATTGTTAGGTATGAAATTGGTTATAGACTGTCTCTGGAACTATATTTTCTTTCACAGCATCCTTGAGCGCCAGGTGGGCCACCATTATCTTTCCAATTGCATCGAAAAATAAAAGCAGTTAGTTATACATTTAGTTATTTTATCAAATGACTTGCAATTCCATACACTATTATTCTAAAATAAATTGGGCTATTGACTAATAAAGTATTGAGTTTTTAAGAGGCAGCAAAATTTGATATTTTTAAGCAAAAGCTTCACATTACTAGAACAGGAAGACCCCAGTTCAGTGTTCCCACAAGAGCTATGGCTTCCACACAATCCTTGATAACTTTGTAAATCTCCTATTCTATGCATGTACATGAAACTCCTACAGTTTTGGGGAAGAATGCTTCATCTTCAGAGCATCTTGATTTGGTAATGACTTTCAGTTCCTACTTTTTTTGATAGTCTTTTATTAGTTGAATTATTTTTAGGTTATCTTTTAAAACTTTAGTTCATTCTGCTGTTTTGATATTGATTTGGTTTTTATTTTCTTTATTAAAACTGAGAACCCACTACATTTCCAACTTCCAAAATTGGAATGTGGGATGCAAGGAATAGTTTGGAAACCATTGCTCTAAAATTTCTTGTTCTTCTTTTTAATGTTAGAGGAGAGAATGTTTCACAGTGTAGACTGACATAAGCCAATCTCAAATTAGAGGGATCTCTAGAGATCTACTCTCTAACTAGGTCTTTTTATATTAGATGCCCCTTCTCTGATGAAGGAAGAATTCTGGCCTTGCCCTCCTGGTCCTAGCTTATTGAGCTGGGTGGAAATCTGACCAGGCTAGATCAATCAGATTTGACTGAGAAGACATTTGGAATTGGGATTCAGAGGCTTTAGTTAGGCTCCAGTAGTGCCAGTTCAAAAAGCTAGGCTTGATAATTCAGAAAAGCAGGAAAGGGCAGCACACTATTTTTCACTGGAACATGGGTTCTTTATGTTGCTTATCTAAAATTAGAGAGAATAATCCTAAGAGTTTTGGAAGTATTTATATTTTGGTAAGAGCTCCCAAGTTCTTGTGTGGATAAAACAAGCTAAACAGAAAATGGATCTGTATCTCCATAATAGCCATGATGCATGAACACTGACAATGGCTAATGTCAGTCCACAGGAAGGAGGGATGGTCATCAAAGTGACAAACCAGAGTTCTGTTTCTACTTGTATTCTTAAGAGTCACATATTGAAGAAGGGTCTTTTGCTTTCGTCAGTGCCAGTCACAGCTGAAAGTGCCCATGCAAAAACAAACTGACCTCTATTTACAAAGAGTCAATAATGTTATAAAAAGGCAGATAAAGCCTTCTAAGGACAGACGTCCTTAAAGTCTTACTTGAGAAGTTTTATCTTGCTTATGCTCAATATCCACAGATATGAATGTTAAATTAAATATGGTCCATGAATTTGATAATCATTCAGGTCATTTGTCTTTGTCTCTGATAAAGCATCAGCATAAGCTGATATAAACTCTGATATAGCATAGATATTAGTAATAAACAGCCTATATTATATATGATACATATACACACAAAAATAGCTGTAAAGGTGTATAGATATGTATACTGTATAATGTATATATTATAAAGTGATATTATACATGAATATTGACAATATATCTAATAATCTAGATAAAACACATGACATAAAATAATATTTAAATATGTTTCTAGGGACGTCTGGGTGGCTCAGTTGGTTAAGCATCCAACTTTGGCTCAAGACATGATCTTGAGTTTATGGGTTCAAGCCCTGTGTTGAGCTCTGTGCTGACCTTTTGGAGCCTGGAGCCTGCTTCTGATTTTGTGTCTCCCTCTCTCTCTGTTCTTCCCCACTGGCTGGGGCTCGCTCGCTCTCTCTCTCTCTCTCTCTCTCTCATTCAAAAATAATAAATAAACATTAAAAAACTAAAAATAAATATTTTTTTCTTTTTTTCCCATTAAAGATATAGGAATTTGAGATTTTGGTGTTCTCTTTGTTCATAAAATAGGATTTGGGAAGTCTGTAGGTTAAAGCAACAGAATATGAAACATGGTATCCTCCCTTTGTAAGAACTAACAGACTACACTGCCATAAAAAAAGTTCTCTGGCCTGGCCTAATTCAAACTGACGTAAGCAGATGGAGTTAAACAATTCAAGATATACCATGATAAAAACAAAGATGCTCCAACATTGTGTTTTTTTCAAAAGTAGTTAAGGATACCCATCTCCCTTCCTCAACACCTTTTGAAAATATGATAATTGAAGCAACAGCCTGGTGGCAGATCAGCAAAATTCACCAGTGGAATCCAAGGAGGTGGTTAAAAAATATAAAGAAGAAATGGAAGCAACAAAGGGGAATTCTCCTGGGAAACTGCCTTGTCAAGGATCCTGACAGAATCTGGAGGTTCTCTTCTAAGTGTGGGGCGGATTCCCAATCCATTCAATCACACCTTAATCCGCCACTGCTGGGTTGGACCTAGAGCAACACAGATTTTTCTGTACCCCCTGCCAAGAGTCTAATAATCCACATCCTTTCTTTTGAAGGGTAGAAATCTCAATAGGATTGGAAACAAGGCACGGAAAAGGTGCCAGCAGGGGGCTTGTTTCATTATAATAACAAACCAGCTCCAGTTCAGACAGAAATCACACTGAATTCCTTGCTGTCTTGTCCTGGTTGATTCTTTTTTTATCCTAAATATTTACCTTAATCCCTTTAAACCAAGGTCCTCCCAAAGGAAGAGCTACACTTCTTCCAGTATCTGGAGACCATTCTCTTTTGTGCATTCCTTTCGTGGTTGCTATGGGTTTCCTCTTCTCTCTAGAGAGGTTTTTGTTGCTTCTTTACTTCCTGGCTCTATATTTTATTTTCATTCTAAACTGTTAACTTGAATTTACTTTTCTCCTTCATGTGGGCTTTTTTAAAAAGACATGAATATGGAATCCTTTAGATACAGACAATCTGAAATAGCTAAGTAGGGTAAATATTTATCTATATTATTGGTGTGGATTGTGGTCAAATCCTGACAGAATAAGACATGCTTACTGGGCTCTCAGTTTACATCATCCTTGATTTAGGTACAAAATCATTGTCATCCTCACACCAATCAAGTAGCAACTAACCGATTCTAGTAGCTCTGAATATATAGAATTCTATGAGGGACGCTCCTTAAACCAAATCGCCCTTCTCTGAAGATGAAGTGAACCTTGGCCTTGCCTTACTGGCCCCAGCTATTGAAGTGGGTAGACATCTGACCAGGCTAGATCACCCAGATTGGATGGAGGAGCCATTTGGGGTTCAGAGGTGCTAGTTAGGCTCTGATGGTTTTTGAACTGAGTGGGAAGGCTGCCCTTCTGGACAACTGTGTTTTGTGCTTGGTGAAGCAGTTGAGAACTGATGTGAACGGAAAGAAAAATTAGGCCAATATTCAGAGACTAGCAGGGAAGAATGCACGGGTCCCTCAGAGACAGAGAAGAAATCAGTTATAAACTTGTAATAGTATGAGTTTATAGCCCTAGTTTCTAGTGAAGCCCCTACACTTCTTTACTTTGAGATCTATGAGATAGCCTCATGTCCCCATAATAAATCAACCTTTTAAATTACACTTGCTTGATTGGGTTTCTGTTACATAAAACAGAAATACCTAAGAATAAGACAGTTGGTTTCATGATGGTCATCAAATCATACTATGTCTTAGCTAGACTAAAGAGATCTAATTTGGGCCACCTGGGTGGCTCAGTCTGTTAAGCATTCGACCCCAGTTCAGATCATGATCTCACAGTTCATGAGTTTCAGCCTCGCTTCAGGCTCTGTTCTGACAGCTCAGAGCCTGGAGCCTGCTTTGGATTCTGTGTCTCCCTCACTCTCTGCCCCTCCCCTGCTTGTGCTCTGTCTCTCTCTCTCTCAAAAATAAACATTAAAAAAAAAGATACCTAATTCAGCTCACTCATTTTACACAGAGAAATATGAGGCCTATAAGAAATGTGCTTATGGTTGAAAAAATATTTAATGGCAAAATGGAGCATCTTAATATAGAAGAGTGCTTAGAAGGGCTGGCAACACACAATGGAAAGCATGATTGGGAAAGAGCCCCGGAACTCAAGTCAGAATGTGAACACTAGTCTCTTCTTAAAGAGTCACTAGCTTGGTAACCTTGAATTTGTTTTTGGAGCTTTGCGTTTTTGTCTGTTAATAAGGATTTGGGACATATGTTCTATCTGGTCCTTTCTTTTTTTTAATATTTATTTTTGAAAGAGAGAGAGAGCGAGAGAGCACGTGAGTGTGAGTGGGGCAGAGAGGGGGACTGAGGATCCGGGAGGGCTCTGTGCTGAGAGCACAGAGCCCAGTTCAGGACTTGAACTCACAGACCCAGGAGATCATGGAAGTCAGACACCATCGACTGAGCCATGCAGGTGCCACTCTCTGGTCCTTTCTAACTCTAAAATTATACGATTCTTAGCAATGTCCCCAAACACAAAGTGAATTGAGATTCATAGGTAGTTATCTAGAAAATGTGAATATGAGCATGACTGGGGAGGAAATAAACTAGTTCATATGGGTGAATGTCCAAGTGTTAAAATATAAGCATTATTTTATAGTTCAAAACTTCCTACCCAAGTCAATCAGGGGGTCACCAAAGTTTTACTTTGTGGGGTTTTTTTTTTTTTAGTATCAAATTAAGTAGTAAACTGATTATATGCGCAGTCAGTGGGTTTCTATTGAGACTCTGGAAGGCATCCAGAATCAGATGCATGCCAAAGCGACATTCCTTCTTCCAGATAGTAGGAGAATTGAAAGGTTAACCTTAAATGATTTTGGGCTCCTTGCTCTTTGAAGAAATAGAATGAACCAAAATAAATCAATCTCAATCTCTCTCTCTCTCTCTCTCTCTTTCTGCCTCTGACTCTCCCTCTCTTCCCCTCCCTCTCTCCCCCCTGCACCCTCCCTCCTTTATTTCCTTTCTTATTTCTTTTTTCCAGGATAATGATATGTTTGTAGAATGAGTGAAAGTATGAGGACTTTTCTTATTTTTTTATGAGAGATAAAAAGCAGAGATTGTCAATGGAGTGTGAATTTTCCATCTCCAAAATTTTAAACTCCTGACAACACGTAAAATACATGCTCATCAGCATATACATGGGACCTGGAACAGCATAAAATTACCTACATAATATATACCATATACCATCAAGTCTGCTTTGCTAGCATATTGAGATAATTTCCCAATGGGTTACATCTCCGTCTGATTTCCTCTCCCTGCCCCTTCCCGAGGCCCTTCTCATCTGTCTTGCACTTTGACTAGTCTACTGAATTGTCTCACTTGTCAGTCAGTAATAAATCTCTGTTACCACATTCAGTAACCTTTCCTCAGGTAGAAATTCTCCTCATCATGTTTGCCAGTTTTGTACGTTTGCTACTTTTCCTTCTTAGAACTCTTTAGTTTGTGCCTCTTTGTGATTTCATACTTCAGTTAAATCTGACCACTTTCTGTGTTCATTGATTTCCCTTCCTCTTCTTATTCCCTAAATATGGCAAATCGTAAATATTTTCCCTTGTTCTTTTCTACCCCTGATAAACTCTTTGGGTGTTTCATCAACTCCTGTGATTTATCTTAAACTATCATTCAGTAAAGTGTGGAGGAGACAAAAAGTAGTGAAGAATCTGGCGGCCAAATAGCTCACGCTTGAATTTAAAGTCTTTGGAAATCTTTCTTCAGCTAAATTTAAATTGTATCTCCTGTTACTTGTCCCCTATTTTAGAAATGTTATCTCCCCTTTTCAATTCTCTAATATGTCTTGTGTTTTTATACATATCGCTCTTCCTTAGAGTCCCCTCTCTGTCATCTGTAGTTGAGAAATCCTACCCATTCTTCAAGATCCAATACAAATAGGTTTTTTATTCATTCCACAAAATTTTTAAAAATATGCTTAATATGTTCCAGACTTTGTACAGTATGCTGAGGAAGCAAATTAATGACATTGATTAGAACATTACTTAATGTTCTGTTAAAATAGAAATATACTATATGGTGTAATACATAACATGTAATATATGCCTATATTCTGTAGAACGTATTATCCTAAGGAGATACAGTAGCACACGTCCTAATCCAGCCTGGAAAGGTCATCTGGAAGGGTTACTCTTAAGCATGGTACTGAAGGAAAAGTAGAAGTCTGCCACGTTAGGAGGGTCTGGGTGCCTCCATTGGTTGAGCTTCCAACTCTTGAATGTGGGTCAGGCCATGATCTCACAGTCATGTCATGAGATTGGTCCTGTCAGGCTCCATGCCCAGCAGATTCTCTTCTCCCTCTCCCTCCATCCCTCCTTTGCTTGCATGTGTGCTCTCTCTCTATCTCTCTCCCTCCCTCCCTCAAAAAAAAATGTATACCAGGTTAAAAAATTTATTGGGGGGTTGGAGTTTTTCTATGCAAAGAGACAGCAAGTCTATTAAAACACACATAGGAGAGAGCACAGAATTCTAAGAGTATATTAAGCCATTTGTTCTAGGCAGAAATGGTCTTTTCCCTCTCCAAAGTATTATTCATGCTACACATAGGGCATTTTCTATGTGCTCCTGGCATTTTGGTTTTGTCTGTTTCTCTCTAATTCTTATAAAAAGCAAAGATAATGTCGTATGTCAATATGCATGTTTCTCTTCCCAGCATAGCCGTATAAACTTCATAGACGGTCAATATGTGACAGATACCAGCTGAATGACCCAAAGGTGGCAGTGACCGAGTATGTGAGTTCTCGTCACAGCTTTAGTCCCCTAGACTGAGCCAAATAAAACACTGACCTTTCCAGGGGCACTGCATCACTCCAACAAAAGTGTGAAACTACAATCAAACTTTATAAAAAGAATTGTGGAGGTTTTTGATGGATTTTTAACTTAAACAAAAGGGCACATCAGGATCTGTGGATTTTTACATGGAGCTTTTTGGGTTTCTGTGGTACAGGAAAATTAAAAGTTATGCAGAAATTTAAAAGTTATTGTGACTGGCGTCCTGAAAAGGAATGACACTTTGAGGATTCTCTTAAATGTAGAAATGTCATAATAAAATTTCTATTACTGGAATGCTGTAGTTTTAAACTTCTGAAGTTCTAAAGGTTAGGAAATTCATACAGAAAGCTGACCAAGCACCTTAATTCTGCCACTTTGGCCACTGTCTGGATTACTTATAACACACCTTTGGAGAAGTCCATGCCTATAAAGCTTATTTTTGAGTGTTATAAAAGTGAATTGAGGTCCTCTTGATAATACTGTTTTGTCAGGTACCTGACATTTTCTCTTTGGACCAGAAAAACAAAATATGATGAAAGCAGAACAAAAATGGACATTTTATTGTGTTCACATTTTTCTCAATTCTGCCACTGACCTTGCTCACCACCACCCCACTGAAGCTGCGAAACCAGTGTCAGCCAGGACCATATCCTTGTCATTTGGCTAGTGTTTTTAAGGCTTTCGGGGTGCTAAGGGGCCCCAGGCATTGGGAGTTGGTGGCAACTAGCTTTGAAATCAGTAATTCCTTTCACAAAGGAAATATAAATGAAAAATTCATGAGCCCATGAATTGGTAGACTAAAACCCAAAATGTCAAAGGATATAAATGGAAGTTAAATTCTGTAAATGATCATTTGAGACTGTTTTCCTCACATACATACCGAAACTTAGCATCTGATAGAATGATTGCCTAAAGTTTTGAGTCTGAGAGATGAGTATGTCAGAATCTGAAAATGTATAATGCTATTCTAGAGTGTGTCTGCTTTTCAACACCCTATAGCAAGTTTTATTGTTGTTTATTTTTTAAAAATACTATCCACATAGTTCTTGCTCTGCATTTGCAGTGAATCAAGAGCTCACTCTATTGGATTTTTGATTGTTCATTAAAAACCTCTGTTCTGTAGCATGAATTAAGAGCAGTGTGTGCGAGTTTGTCAGTTTTACTTGTATCCTGTTTGTACTGCGAGTCAAGGTATGCTCTGCCCAGCCGCCGTCACTGTTTGCCATCTCTACTGGGCTAGGTTGTCAGGTTACTGCTTCTGCTATTCCATGACTCCCATTCTCCAAAATGTTTTGATTATCCAAGACTTAAGTTTAGGTATAAATGGTAAGAGGTTCCTACCATTTCCATTCCAGGTTGCTAACCATGGGGGTTCTACCTTTTCGACTCCAATTCCCTAATTGCCTGGCATATTACAATATTCCCCTTTATCTGTTATTTAAACATTAATCCTCACTCATCACATTGGAGTTTTTCTTATAATAATGTTATTCATAAGTCTTGGCTGGAATGCAAAATGACATAATCATAATTTCTCTTTTTGTTTTTTGAAGAAGTACAATCAATGAATAAGAGAAAGGGAAGAGGCCCCCTAAACAATGGGTAGAGTAACATTATAATCGTTTCAAGAGGATAATCCTCTTTATGTCTTAAAAGATGGTAAAAATAATAATCTCTCTTCAAGTATCTGCCGTGTGTCATCTACTTCATCTCTAATAGTTGCAGCAGTCCTTCAAGTTCAAGGATTATTACCACTATTCTACAGACAAAGAACTCAGGCTGAGGGGTTAGTGGTGTGTAAGGGGTTAGGGCACTGAGCTCGTATGTGCCAGAATCTCAACTTATTTTCAGATGTGCCTGACTCCAAATTTTGTTCCCTCTCTATCATGGCATCCTCAAAAATGAGGTTCGATCCCATCTAGTTTGGCTCTAGGTTAGGGACATGTTGACAGCGTCTGTTTCTTTGTACCATTTGCATCATTGCCAGACATACGAAGTATTTGGGGGACAGCTGGGTGACTCAATTGGTTAAGCATCTGACTTCTGCTGAGGTCATGATCTCACGTTCCGTGACTTCTAATCCCTTAATGAGCTCTGTGCTGACAGCTCAGAGTCTGGAGCCTGCTTCAGATTCTGTGTCTCCCTCTCTCTCTCTGCTGTTCCCAAACTTGTGCTCTGTCTCTCTCTGTCTCTCAAAAATAAATAAATGTTTAAACATTTTAATATAAAATATATTTATTTGGACTTCTCCTTCTTTTTTTTCCAGATTATTTAACGTATCCAAATAAAAAACAATAATAACAGCAACAGCAAATTTTGCAGAGAGAAAACTTGAAAGTTGAAGTGATTTGGTGAGCATAAGGCAGAGTAAACCCCTCCCAGGCTATAAGCAGTTATTACAAAAAGGAG
Source organism: Helogale parvula (assembly GCA_004023845.1). Taxonomy (NCBI): domain Eukaryota; kingdom Metazoa; phylum Chordata; class Mammalia; order Carnivora; family Herpestidae; genus Helogale; species Helogale parvula. The sequence continues at coordinate 77,823 of PJEM01008405.1, forward strand.
TAAATAATTAAAAGAAAATTTTTAACATTTATTTTTGAGGGACAGAAAGAGACAGAGCACAAGCAGGGGAGAGGCAGAGAGAGAGCAAGACAGAATCCGAAGCAGGCTCCAGGCTCTGAGCTGTCAGTACAGAGCCGGACATGGAGCTTGAACCCACCAACTGTGAGATCATGACCTGAGCTGAAATCAGACACTCAACTGACTGAACCACCCAGGTAACCCCTAAGACGTAAATAATTTTTAAAAAATATGATAAGAAAGGCATAACCCTGAAAGTGCCATAAAATACTGCATTAAGTCAATTTTTGAGTGTTAAACCTGAAATCTAATAGGTATTGGAGTAATCCATAGGAAATAAAAATATCCGTATGCTGAAGCAAGAATAACTAGGCTTAAAACTTTACCATCTTTATTCCAGGTATTTGAAAATTAAATCTTCATAGTCATTATGAATAAGATTTTATAGCCTCTTAAATAAATAAATACCTTTGTTTCATTAACTAATATTTTCATTAATAAAAGTGAATGGTGCCAGAAAGGAAAAAATAAGAGAATTGAAATTCTGTGCTATACCTGCCACTAAATTTAGTAAAACATATTACAAAACCCTGTGCAATGGAACCAGGCTATCTTTGGTATATTTAGAAATCAAGGTTAAGATTTTGACAACATAAAATTATGAGACAACCATCCTACTTGCCTAAATCAGACTTTTTTTTCATAATACAATGTTTTCATTTATGGTTCTGGAGATCAGAAGTATTTCATGGCACAGTCAGGAAATTACGAGGATTATGAACTAAAGAAAGAAAAAGTTATTCAAATTATTCTCTCTTTTCTGAGCTGAGTACAGCACGTAGTGACCGAGTAGGTACTCCATAAACATGGACTGAATGAATTAATGAATAGTGGACATCTATCATGTGTCCGTCACTGTTCTAGGGATTGAGACAAATTAGAAAGACAGTTACTGACTTCAAAGGGCTGACAGTCCACTTTAGGGAATAAAAATAAACCATAAAATATGATACAATATGCAGTTTATGAAAAAGTTATTCACAGGATACTAATAAAAGAGGAAATTTAAGTAATCCAAATTGCATAGGGAGTTTTGGATTGGTCTTTCTGTGTTGAGCTGAGAGTTAAAAAAAAATGTGTAGGTATTAACAAAAGGGAGGAAATATGGGGAAAGCTGTCCAGATGGAGACAAAAATGATCAGAGTGTCTTTGTGTGTCTGAGACGTAAGTGTATGTTGATGAATGGGCAGAGAGGAGCTAGAGATAGATAGTCGATGATTAGATCATGAATGAAGTTACTAAAAAGGCAGAAGTGGGGGGAATGATTTTATTTTCAATATGATTGGGTAGGATTGAAAGTTCTAAATTCAGGAAACATAATCAGATTTGTATCATATACGGATCATTTTCAAGGCTGTTTGTGGTGTTATGTGTTTAAGACTTGAGAGTTGAACTTTTTAAATGACCCAAGGGAAAAATTATATGACTCTTCTACACTAAGGCAATGACAAAATGTGGAGAGGAAGAGCTATATTTTCCCCCTATGAAGAAAGTAAAATCTTCATGTCGTCATTTATTGAGATTTTGGGGGTCGTTTTTTGGTCCATTTAAACTAGTACACCTGGGAGAACGGGACAGCAACATGCAGAAGAATGAAACTAGACCACTTTCTTACACCATACACAAAAATTAACTCAAAATGGCTGAAGGATTTGAATGTGAGACAGGAAACCATCAAAACCCTCGAGGAGAAAGTAGGAAAAAACCTCCTAGACCTCCACCGCAGCAATTTCCTACTTGACACATCCTCAAAGGCAAGAGAAATGAAAGCAAAACTGAACTCTTGGGACTTCATCAAGATAAAAAGCGTCTGCACTGCAAAGGAAACAATCAAGAAAACTAATAGGCAACCGACAGAATGGGAAAAGATAGTTGCAAATGACATATCAGATAAAGGGCTAGTATCTAAAATATATAAGGAAGTGGGAGGAGCCAAGATGGCGGAGAGGAAGGGAGCTCTGTAGACTTCGTATGCCCCATCGATCAAACTGAGAAGGACATTACTCTCATCTGTAAGAGTGGAAGAAGAAAATACAGACTCCAGAAGGAAGAGAACCTGAAGGACACCTGAGTGAGGCTACACCAAGAAACAAGCCAAAGTGCGCATGACAGCGAGTCCCAAATACTGCTGAGTAGGGAAATAAAACATTCAAAGGCACAATAAGAGAAACTGAGGGACACTATTAACAGACTATTTCCTGAAATGACAGGCCCTGGACAGTCAATAAGCCTCCTTTAACAGAGAAATATTAACAGGTACACAGTGCTCAATGAGCTCTCTAAAGGTGACAAGAGACAGAAAACTAGCAAAAATGACAAAACGAAGGAACTCTCCCCTGAAGAACCTCCAGGGGGAAGTCACAGCCACAGAACTGCTCAAGGCAGATCTAAACAACATACCAGATCAAGAATTTAAAAAACTTGTCATAAAATTAATTGCTGGGGTTGAGAAAAGCATCAAAGAATCAACTGAGCCAATCACTAGGCACTTTGAAAATAGGTGTGATGAGTTAAAAAAGGCTATAGATGAGGTAAATAACAAACTGGAGGAAGCCACCTCAAGGATTGATGAGGCAGAGAGAAGAATAGGTGGATTAGAAAATATAGCAAAAGAGGAAGCTGAAAAAAAGAGAGAGAAATTAATCCAGGAGCAGGAAAGGAGAATTCGAGACCTGAGTGATACAATCAAGTGGAACAACATCCGTATCATAGGAATTCCTGAAGAGGAAGAGAGAGAGAAAGGGCCTGAAGGGATACTAGACCAAATTATAACTGAGAATTTCCCAAATCTGGGAAAAGAAATAGACATTCAAATTCAAGAGGCAAAAAGAACCCCCTTAAGACGGAACTTGAATCAGCCTTCTGCACGACATATCATAGTGAAACTGGCAAAATATAAAGATAAAGAGAGAATTCTGAAAGCAGCTAGGGAGAGAAGGGCCCTCACATACAAAGGGGAACCTATCAGGGTCGTTACAGACCTATCTAATGAAACTTGGCAGGCCAGGAAGGAATGGCAGGAAATCTTCAATGTGATGAACAGAAAAAACATACAGCCAAGAATCCTTTATCCAGCAAGCCTGTCATTCAAAATAGAAGGAGAGATGAAACTGTTCCCAAATAAACAAAAATTGAGAGAATTCATGACCACCAAACCAGCCCTACAGGAAATCCTAACAGGGACTCTATAAGGGAAATGTTGCAAAGAATACAAAGTGCCAGAGACACCACTATAAACATGAATTTTAAGGAGAACACAATGACTCTAAACCCACATTTCTCAATAATAACACTGAATGTAAGTGGACTGAATGCTCCAACCAAACGACACAGGGTAGCAGAATGGATAAAAAAGCAAAACCCAACTATTTGCTGTCTACAAGAGACTCATTTTCGACTGGAAGACACCTTCAGGTTGAAAGTAAAGGGATGGAGAAATATCTATCATGCAACTGGAAGCCAAAAGAAAGCTGGAGTAGACATACTTATATCAGACAAACTGGACTTTAAAGTAAAGGGAGTAACAAGAGATGAAGAAGGACATTATATAATAATTACAGGATCTCTCCATCAGGAAGAGCTAACAATTATAAATATCTATGCGCCAAATTTGGGAGCACCCAAATACATAAAACAATTAATCACAGAAAGAAACAACCTTATTGACAAAAATGTGCTAATTGCAGGGGACTTTAATACTCCACTGACAGCAATGGATAGATCAACCAGACAGAAAATCACTAAAGAAACAATGGACCTGAACAACACATTGGAACAGATGGAACTGATAGATATATTTAGAACTCTGCATTCTGAAGATAGGAAATTCACCTTCTTTTCAAGTGCATATGGCACATTCTCCAAGATAGATCACATACTGGGGCATAAAGCAGCCCTCCATAAGTATAAACGAATAGAGATCATACCATGCACACTTTCAGATCACAATGTTATGAAACTTGAAATTAACCACAGGAAAAAGTCTGGAAAACCTCCAAAAATGTAGAGGTTAAAAACCAGCCTACTAAACAATGATTGCGTTAATCAGGCAATTAGAGAAGAAATTAGAAAATATATGGATACCAACGAAAATGAAAATACAACAATCCAAAATCTCTGGGATGCAGCAAAGGCAGTCCTAAGAGGAAAGTATATTGCAGTCCAGGCCAATCTCAACAAACTAGAAAAAGTGCAAATTCAAAATTTAACAGAGCACCTACTGGAACTAGAAGGGAAACAGCAAGAGCACCCCAAACCCAGCAGAAGAAAAGAAATCATAAAGATCAGGGCAGAAATAAACAATATAGAATCCAAAAGAACAGTCAAGCAGATCAATGAAACCAAGAGTTGGTTCTTTGAAAAAATAAACAAAATCGATAAACTTTTAGCCAGGCTCCTCAGAAAGAAAAGAGAGAGCACCCAGATAGACAAACTCATGAATGAAAAAGGATCTATTACAAACAATCCCTTAGAAATACAAGCAATCATCAGAGATTACTATGAAGAATTATATGCCTACAAACTGGACAACACAGAAGAAATGGACAAATTCCTAAATGCACATGCACTGCCAAAATTCAAATGGGAAGAGATAGAAAGCATAAATAGACCAATAACCAGTGAAGAAATTGAATCCGTTATCAAAAATCTCCCAACGAATAAGAGCCCAGGGCCAGATGGCTTCCCAGGGGAATTCTACCAGACATTTAAAGCAGAGCTCATACCCATTCTTCTCAAAATATTCCAAAAAATAGAAATAGAAGGAAAACTTCCAAACTCATTCTATGAAGCGAGCATCACCTTGATACCCAAACCAGACAGAGACCCAGCAAAAAAAGAGAACTACAGACCAATATCCTTAATGAATACAGATGCAAAAATACCCAACAAGATAGTAGCAAATCGAATTCAACAGCACATAAAAAGAATTATCCATCATGATCAAGTGGGATTCATTCCTGTGTTACAGGGCTGGTTCAATATTCGCAAATCCATCAATGTGATCCATCACATTAACAAAAGAAAAGATAAAAACCATATGATCCTGTCGATAGATGCAGAAAAAGCATTTGACAAAATACAGCACCCTTTCTTAATAAAAACCCTTGAGAAAGTCGGAATAGAAGGAACTTACCTAAACATTATAAAAGCAGTTTATGAA